>CM017440.1:39575378-39664945 GCA_007726485.1 Eragrostis curvula
TTTTAAAGTAGTTAGTCATAAAAGTTACTTGAAACCCTTCTGCTCCCTCATCTCTCAATGATCATAGGTTCATGCTCCAAGCTGAAGATCTAGCTATAACTTGTTGATCAAACGTTGGATGTCATCTCTGCTCCACTTGTCAATGTCTAGAGACCATCACTATCTTCTGCACTATAGGTTGCAGTGACTTGACTTTAAGATCAGTGCCCTGAATCGAGAGTAATTCCTTGCCGCAGATTGTCGTTTCCTAACAAATTTCAATCAAGCTTTATATATCGTCCTATTAATTCCATTGGTCATACAAAGATTCAATACTTTCACTCGCGCTGATCCATAACAATGCTTCTGCTGCCATCGGCGGGTGACACTTTCTCATTGTCAGCGCTCAAACGTGATGGCTTTGATAGCGAACGTAGTCTTCCCGATGGACGTGGTGATCGATGAGCGGAATCCGATGGTTGGTTGACAGAGAAGCCGTTCCTAGCACGGGTGGTACACGCCGCCGTTGGTTGGCTGCTTCTGGCTCAGGACGTGTACGTAGTCGATGGCGAAGGTGAGGATGAAGTGGAAAACTGAGGTTGGCATCATATTGATGAGCATGCCCGTCGATTGAGAGAACCGTTGACTGGTGCGCGCCTATGTTTGTAACAGGTAGCCGTTCGTCCGTCATGGCACTGGCCGTGCCGGAAGAAGAAGGCGTGCACAAGAGATATGGTGGCATGTTAGTAGTGTTGCTGAGAAGCCATGTTGAGATGTGCCATGGCTTGATGATTGTGATGAGTAATTGACTTTGTGTTGAGTTTGAAATGCGGATTTTGAGATCGCTTTAGCATGTTTGTTTTGACAACTTTGAGTGTTGCTTTATGACTAACCAGAGTTGGTGAAGGTGTTGGTGAAGTCAGAGGAGAAGGGAACTGTGTTTTCTGTCTCCTGATGTGTAGGTCAATGGAGTCAACTTGATGGTCAACGGCGGGAGGATCGGGACCAAGCGGGGGCTTGGGGCCGGACGATCGAGAGGCCAGGTGATTTCAAGGGTGATCCACACCGTACACGTGGAGAGAACAAGAAGCACGAATGGATTCACAGTTTGGCCTCAAACCCATAGAGGTGTTATGAAAAGACGGCGTGTTGACCAGGGTCAAGGTGAACAGGAGCTGAGTTAAGTGAACGGTTGCCCGACCGGCTGGGACCGAGAAGACCTGACGGCGATGAGGTTCGCGGGGAGAGGTGACACACTTCCACATCAAGAGGGAAGTCGCACTTTGAAAAGCGGTGTAGGATGGTTTCCCAGTTTGGGCTTTCAAACCGGTAGGGGAGATGGTTTCCCGGTTTAGGATCAAAACTGGTGGTGGAGGTTTCCTGGTTTAGGCCTTAAAACCGCCGGATTGGGCATCTTTAGGCCTCAAAACTGGTGGTGGAGGTTTACCGGTATAGGCCTTAAAACTGGCGGCAGACTGCTTCCCGGTTTGGGCATCAAAACCGACGGCAGACGATTCCCGGTTTGGGCACTGGTACAGATCTGCTGATTAATGACGATTTATTGTAGATCTGTCATTTTTTGGAGTTTTTTTCCGTTTTCGGCCAACTTTTATGAAAGTTTCGGCGTTTCGTCACTAAAAACGCCAAAACAGACCCGTTGGTGATGAAAAGGCATTACTGTTACTTTTCGGGCCCACTGGTTAGGTTGTTTATGACGAAAACTAAGCGTCACTACCGTTCATTCTAGGATTTCGCCCGCCCGCATCCTAATCAGCACATGGGTGGACCCACATATTCGTCACGGGAGGGGAGATTTCGCCCGCCCGCATCCTAGTCAGCAAACGGTGGACCCACACATTCGTCGCCGGAGGAGGGATTTCGCCCACCTGCATCCTAGTCAGCATGTTGTGGACCTACACGTCAGTCAACATTTCGTCCTTTGGTAGAGGATTTCCCGCACGCGCATCCCAGTTAGCACAGCGTGGACCCACACGTCAGGCATAATTCGTCATTAATAAAATAGAGAAATACGCCAACACGTATCCTAGTCAGCACATGGTGGACCCACACGCCCAAGTCAGCATATTATGGACCCACACGTCAGGCAGTATTCGTCATCAAATTGGGCAGATATGCCCACACGCATCCTAGTCAGCACATGTCGGACCCACACGCATCCCAGTCACCATATTTTGGCCCCACACGTCAGGCATTATTCGTCATTAAAAATACCCACGCATATCTTAATCAGCCATGGCAGACCCACACTCCCCCAATCACCATATTGTGGACCCACACGTCAGGCAGTATTCGTCATAAATAGGGAAATATACCTACACGCATCCTAGTCAGCACATGGCGGACCCACACGTATCAGCATATTTTGGCCCTACACGTCAGGTATTATTCGTCATTAAAATTGTCCCCACGCATATCCTAATCAGCACATGGCGGACCCACACGCATCCAATCAGCATATTGTGGACCCACACGTCAGGCAGTGTTCGTCACTATATATTAGGGGTTTATACCCGCGCATATTTTAGGCACATAGGGGACCCACATGCATCCTAGTGAGAACATCAGGACCCACAGGTCAGGCAGTTTCGTCATTAACGGGGCCTGACGTCTGGTCCCAATTCAAATTCCGTACCACGACCCATGTACTTATGCAAAAAAAAGAGAGAAAATTCAGCCCATGTACAGTAAACTGAATACGTATTTGGAGGGAAACATTTGGGCGGGCCGCCGCTCTATTGCGATGGTTGGACTCGTATTTTGTCCGGTATGTGATCTCATCGGCCCTACTCCTTTCCTATGTTTGTAGTTCAGTGCCGTTTGCTCCGACTCTTATCCTCACCGGCGCCGCCGAGCTGCCTCTCTCCCCCCTTTGCTGATACAGAGCACCGCACGACCGGCCTCAACACCTTGTCTCTCCTCCGGCCGTCGTAACCCAGGCACTAGAGAATAGAGTTTCACTGCCGCCGTCCTCGGCAGATTCGAGTCCCCGTCCGCGTAACCCTATCTCTAGTGTTTCGCCGCCACATTTCAGCAAATCCGAGGTCTGCTGCCAGCGATCTACGCTGGGTGGTTCCCCATCGCCCTCTTCATCTTCTGCAGTGGTCAAACCTCATGTATTTTTTCCTTTTCCGAGCAATACTTACCCTAAGTTTTTCTTGGCCACTATGTTCAGTTACTCATAGAAACTCTGAGACAAACGCTTTTGAAATTCCATACTTGTCATCGCCTTATGCAATTTCATCAGATTGATTATCGATTATTATCAAACATCTTATGTGAGTATTTGCTCATGCTCCGCCACCGCTTCGGTGTAATTCAGTGACAGATGGCTCATCGCAAGCAAACACGCTCGCCGCTACAAGGACGGCAAACTGCTGCCCTTGTTGGGAACAATCAGCGATCAGGGATGATGCATGTGGTCACTCATGCCCAAACATCTGATCCTCAGATGAGGCAGAGAGGCAGATCCAGTTTACAGTAGATCACTGAGGTTAAGACAATAGGTACCTCGTCCAATCGTGGTCTCTGTTATGCGCGAGCACGAGGTGGTATCCGTTCTATGAACAAGAGGCCTAGAATGACGATGCCTCTGGAGGGTTATAGCAAGAAGCGGCATTGCTTAACTGAGCGTACTTCGGGTCCTGACGATGAGTATACAGACCAAGAAGAACAATCCCTAGCTGAATATGAGCCGTTGAATGATCTGAGGGGCACCGGCAGTAGGTAGATCAGAAGGTTAGGTGATGTACCAGAAGATGATTGGTTCCGAGGAGACACTGGTTTATTGACTGTTACTCAGAAGAGTTGAAGCATATCCGCTTTTCACAGAATCGAGTCAGAAGTGCTGATGAACAGACACAACAGTACATCACATAAAAAGCATGAATTTTTACATCTTTAAGTTATTACAAATGAGTCAAATGATTTAAAACAACCTCACCGAACAAATGGGGCATCTCGAGAGCAAGACAGATGACATCCAGTACACCGTCAATCAGCAAGCCCTACAAAACCGCCAGTGGCAAGAACGTACCCACTCTCAACTACAAAACCTCACCAACATGACCGAGAAGGGACAAGCCGATCTTTCGGCTTACTTTCACCACATGGGGTTCGATCCTTCACAGGACCCTTGAGCAAGAACAAGCTTGGGGGAGATGCCATATCCCCCGCCAAGGTATCATGTATCACAACTTGTATCTCTTTGTTTTCCTTTGTTTGCTTGTTCTTACACCTCATATGAAAAACAAAATAAAAATTTGCAGAACTAAAAAAAATAACAAAATAGTCTTTAGTTTTTAGAAGTTTTCTTTTATGTGAGTAAGAGTGTCTAGTCTTCCCTATGTTGAGATGATGAATAGTTGCTCTGTTTTATCTCTTGTTTGTACCTAGCCTACAACTTAGTACTCTCCCTAGTTTGAGACTTTTGGCTTACATGCTTACCTAGAACTTGAAACTTGTGGGTAGCATAGTACTTGATTTGAGTCTAAGATGTTGTGAGTTATGATATGGTACAAATAGGGCTGCTATGATCTTGTCCATGAGTACGACTTAACTCCGGAGTCTTTCCTTTACAAAACACAAAAAAAAATGATAAAGTTTCTCAATGATAAAAAATTCCTACCAAAGCCATATGTTGTTCATACTTTGCAAAACCTTACACATATGCTGCTTGTCATTGCATTGAGCTTTATCACAATTGTGTGACCCTAGTGAGATACTTGTCATACTCTCTTGATCAAGATCACGTACACTCCACCTTGCATGCTAAACTTCTACACTGGAAGTTAAGCAAACTCCACCACTCCATCCACCAAATAAGTACTTCAAAAAAACCTTTGTCACATTTCTCTCTCAAAAATATCATTTAGAGACATGGCTATGCAAAAGAAAAAGAATAACCCCTGCTCACAAAAGTGGAGCAAGAGAAAAAAAAAGAAAAGGGGAAGAAAAGAAAAAGGAAAAGAAAGAAAGAAAAGATAGCCATGTCCTCCTCATTCCAAAAGAGAGAGAGAAAAGGGACACAAAAAGGAGTACCACTTCCACCTCACCACCACCATATACACACAAGCACATCTTGATCAAGGTTGTATGACTTGCATTCTCCATGGATCCACTCTTTTGGTTCAGCAATATATGTCATGCAAGTATGCCTCATATCATCCCTACCAAGCTCCACATATCAAGCCTTTAGAAGTAGGATGATACAGGCAACCCAATGCCTTGGTGAGAAATATACACATTGAGCGATTCGAGAGTATCATTCGAGGAACTTTGCTTTTATCTTGACAATTTTTCCAAAACATCCGGAGAATAAAAGTCAAACTTAGGACTTGAGAATGATGCTCTATTATAACCATTCTATCTCTCAACCGCCCAAGATAATGAGAAAGTCATAAGCCCCATAAGGAGTAAGGGGAAGGGTGAGTTATCATGCCAACTTTTTCATACAAAGGAGAGTATTTTGTTGTGTGCATGGTACCTATGAGATATGAAACATTGTAGCAACTCCTGATCAACAACCTAAAGTCACACCCCTTTGCTCGGGACGAGCAAGAGGTCAGCTTGGGGGAGTTTGTTGACGGTCCTTATATCATACTTTCGACCGTCACATAGCTCAATGAATAAGGAATAAATAGCACTCCTTACTTGCATTTTATTTATGAATAACCTATTTCCACATGTACCTCTAGTTGTTAGTGTGCAGGTGAAAAATAGGGAATATCCAGGTGAATACATGTCCCAAGGCGAGAATTCAACGCTTCCATAAATCAACGATCGCCGCGGGAACACAACTCCAAGACAAAAGGCCAAAAACTATCAAGACCAACCTCAACAAAGGCCAATGCACCTGGATCAGAAGCAATAAGGCCAGATCAGAAGCGGGGAGCCACCTGTCAAAGCCCAGCCCAGGAGGGGCCAGGCCCAGGTCGGCCGAGCCACCTAGCCAGGTCGGCCGACCTGCTCTGGTGGCCCCCTGGGCCCATCTTTCTATGGCGGTTGCCAACCGACCTCTGGAGGTCGGTTCCACCTGCAATTAATGCCACTGACCTCAGTAACCGCCTCCAGGAACCGAGCTAGGCTAAGTAGTGGGCTGCTCATTGCTCCCAAGTCCTTGGAGAATTGGGTATGCTCTTGTAGCCTTCTCTCTTGTAAGACTTGTTATTTATCAATGGAATATCATTCATCGTTTAGTAGTTGTGTGCTTATGTTGTTCATCCTTAGTTTAGTTGTGTTCTTGGATGAGCGTTCCTCATTCGTTCATGATCGTTCATCGTTCGTTCATCGTTCATCGATGAACGTTCGTGGGCATTCATCGGGCGTTCATCGTTCGTTCATACTTGATCATCGATTATGGATGATCGTTCTGCATCGTTCGTCGTTCATCGCTCATTCTTGAGCGATGAACACTTATGCATAGCATAGTACTAGATTTGATCCTCGTCTAGTTTATACTAGTTTGGTTATTGTTTGTGACTAGATATCGGGTCCGATGTCCCGCAAGGGAAGCTCTAGGTTTACCGTCCTGCGGGGTGCCTCGAGGGATCTAGAGTTTTGGTTAGTGTTGCTAGCATGGTGCTAGGATCCCTTTCCATCCTTGGTTGTGCTTGTGCCCCACGATATGTAGAGGTAGGTGGCAGGTGGTGACAGCCCTGTCCACCCTTCCGTAATCCTCCACGTTCGGGTATGGCATAGGAGTTCATACAAAAGGCCGGCGTGGCCTGGCAGACCAGGCCTATACCGGATCTCCCGATGATATTTAGCTAGGCATAGGCGCTTAGTCCTTGCTAGCATGAACCTGACAGTAGGTAGAACCTTAGTACGCTAGACGATGGTGTACCTTAGGAGTAGAAACCCGTTAGTTAGTTTAATCTCCTGCTTAGACTTGCCTCTCGCCTTTTATCTGAGAGTGGAATCCTCTGTGTGTCACACTATCCATTATTTATCCTTATCACTTACCCCTGCATTGGATTGTGGATTTGCCTTATCATTGTAATCTATTGAGCATAAGTACAATTGTCGACCATGTCTTCCTTTGGGAAAATATAAATAACGATACCCCAGAATACTCTTGGGTGAAATGCTACAACAGGTTTTCCATGCGCTTGCGGATCCTCTTTATCATGGGACTGCCGATAGGACATCTCTAGCACTCGTTGCTAGTGGTGGACTATCTGGTAACATTTATGCAAGACTCTTGAACCCAAACACGGCATCCCTGGCGACATGCTGGAAGTATTGCTCTAGGCCTAACCCGCCTTGGGGATATTTCTAGTGTGCCGTAAGAGACGCCAACAGTCACTCGAGCCAGTCAGCGTCGCCCGACCTAACTCGTGTGTTGGCAGCACATCTTTTCCGGTCGCCATAACTTCTTCATCCGGAATCCAAATTGGGGGAAGCATATGTCCATTTTGATCGTATCAACGAGGGCTTCAACATGGTGTACTTCATTATGGGACTTTACCTCGTCTTCGAGTTGGTTCTTGTAGTTCTTTGCCATGATCCGGTGATCTTTGTTTAGGATGGGTGACGTAAGGGAGGTCACGTCACCCGGTGCTTCCATTGTATATTTTCTTCACTCCTTTGCTTGTACGGAAGGGGGTCGAGAGAGGGGAGGTGGGTGTGGAGGAGTGGACGCGAAGCCGCGCGGTGGACTTGCAGTTTTGTTGTCCAGGTTCTTGCCTTCATGAAAAAACTGAATCTCTGCTGCCACACTTCAAGTCAAGAAAAAACTATTAGGAATACAATATGATAAGTAGCATCTAAGCTATGAGTACAACATCCAGATAGCATAATTGTTGATAGTCCAAAACAGAATCTTTATTCTATTTCATGACTCTATCTTCTTATTCAAGTACAGAAATATGAGTCTACAGAACATGTATTCAGTATTCAAGTACAGAAATTTTTTGGCACAAATATGCATTCAAACAGGACATCTGGGATTTTGTCAAATAGGATGTAAGCATGGCTAGGGATGCATGCATGAATTGTGAAGGATGCAGGCCATTCTATCTCAACATTTCTTAAGTAAACATTGCACAATCCTGCTGTTCGGCTCAGTGGCATGCAAGGTACAATGTCAGCATGCCGGACCACGCGGACAATGCATCAAGTGGCCGCAAGCCGTGGAATGCATCAAGTGGCCGCAAGCCGGACCACGCGGACAATGCATCAAGCGGCTTGCTTGTTTCTACAAGCATCTGTTGCACTATGTGATTAACCTTTGTTTGCATGGCATTTTGACGAGCACCTGATGAGCAAGCACGAGAGGTAGGTAGCACGCTTTGCTCCTAATATTATCAACAGCTAATCAAGCAGAGCGACAAAATCATACTGCCATCAGCACCCGTTCCCACTTATCGGATCGAGTTGTGGAGGGGATTACCTCATATTTGCAAGCCAACCGGCGGAGGATGAGAACCAGGCGGAGAGCAGGTGGGTTCGGTGAAACAGGCCCAGGATGAGCAGCAGGCGGAGCCCCAGGTCCATGGCGCCAGGGGCGTTTAGCAGGAGGAGCGTGGTGCCGGCAGAGAAGCGGCTCGAGGAGGCAAGAGTCGGGGACAGGTGAGGTGGCTCTGGAGGACGAGCGCGGTTGTGCCAACTGCGGCTGGTCGCCATGGCTCCTCGTGTGCGGTAGCGAGAGGCAGGGGAATAGCAAGCTTTGGGGATGGGGGTTCACCTCGGTGTGGAGCGTGACCATGTCGGCAGGGAGTACTTGGAGTGTAGTGGTCCGCCATGGTTAGATGCTCGTAGCAGCGCGGGGAGGACAACGAGTGTGGTGGCGAACTGGCGATCTCGCCCCGCCAGATCCACGGCCGAGCCCGGCCAGCAGCTCGCCCCACCGCACGGAGTCCGGCCAGCAGCTCGCCCCACCGCACGGGTCGACAACGGAGCTCGACCCCAGGCTCTGGAGTTTCGCCGCTGCCGGATCCTTCCTCTCCCACCCCGGATCTGTCTCAGGAGTGAGAAGGGAACAGAGGAGAGGAGAGGACCGAGCTCTATTTTTTTTTTTTTTTGGAGAGAGAGACTTGCGCTCTGGAATTCGGACGCGAGGTTCAGATGAATCGGAACAAAATAAAATTTCGGGTCCGAGCTCCACCAGGCAAGTGACGGGCATAGGCTTGGCCCGATACCCTTCAACCCTTATGAGGTGACGGGCAACATTAAGGACCGACACCTATTACCAGATCTAGTTACAAGTGACAGACAACATTGAGACCCGTTACCTACCTATAGCTGTGGTAAGTAAAAGATGACGGACTTCAATTTAGCCCGTCACCCATCAAGTTTAGGTGACGGGCCACAAATGCCTGTCACCTATGTGACATTCTTACGTAGTGTGAGTGGAGCTCGATAGGGAAGAGGCATACTTACCATGAATATATTGTTAAGTCAATGAGTAGCCCTATTGAAAAGATATGGAAGTTCACAATCTGGTTGTTGGAGGATAAAATTTTTAGGGGTGAGGGAGATAATGGACTCACACCAAGGAGTTGGGAATTCGCACAAGTGCAATGACAAATGGTACGTGTATGCCCATTTTTGTCGTAAGTTGTGCTAAGAGAAGAAAAAAAATTGCCGTCTATTTGCCCAAATCTTTGGAATTTGTTTTTTGAATTGATCCCTTTTTGAGTAGAAGGACCATGGGAGCTATTTTCAATTCTTATTGGTTTTCGTGCACCCACCCATTTTTTTTATGCACATATTTTTTTTTTAGCTGCCATGTCTTCTTTTTGCAACAATGGTCATGGGATTTAATTGGAGAACTTGGGCATTTTTGAAGACAAAATTTTTCGATGGATAGGTTCAAAGGCTACGCATAGGATAGAGTTTGGCTGAATTTGTGGAATATCTGGTGAAGTGGATGCTTGAACTCGATCTGAAGTTCAGCATAACCAGATATTTTCTGAGTGAAGAAATCAAAGATAATGGCGAAGGAAATGACCAGATTTGAACATCCATACTCCATAAGGACGTAAACCTTGACAAAACTCAATGCATGCATAAGTAGCATATGTGTGGAGTTTGAAAATCAGTTCATGCATGGCTTTGGTAGGAAATTTCTAACCATAGAGGAAACAAGTAACTTGGAGTTTTTATTTGCAACAAATAAGCGTATAAAGCATCTCCAAGGTTAACCTTACTAAGGGAATGATTAATTCTGCTCCTTTTCTAACCATATCACAATCTCACAACAACTTAGGCTTAGCTTTTAAGATGTTGCATCCCACAAGGTAAAGAGTTTGAAATTAAAGTCCACGGGAATACCGATAAATAGTGATAGCATGTGGGAGCATGATAGTGTAAACTTGATCGATTGCAAGCAACATTAGCAGAGCAACCATTCATCATTTCCTTTAAGCATGGGCAAAACAAGCCAAAGCATTTATTTTATATTTATTTTTTTTAAACCATGCAATTTTTTGTGGATTTTTTTTAATCAAAAGAGGCATCTTCTTCTGGCAGTTTATGAAATGGTGATACAACCAAGGCAATGGTGCAGCTATCAAGGGACGAGGAAACATGTGAGTTGACGGAGTCGGAAGTTAGGAAAGCACTTGAAGCACATACCTCCCCCCCCCCCCCCCCCCCCCCAAGCTCGAATCCTTGCACATTGGTGAAGGATGAGAGCTTGAACGAGTGTGTCATCTCGCTCCTTGATGTTGTCTCCTTTATTGGCCCCTGTGTAACTTCCCATTGTCTTGAGTGATTCGCGGATGTTGTGCCTTCCCTCTTGATGAAGCTTATATTTGTCCCGTTTTCCTGCAAAAGGTTAGCACAATACAACTATACTCGATTCGCAATTCCATGCTAACGTTTCGTCTAGACACCATGTCTACACATCCGGTTAGTACTCTAGTCTACATATGCTAGTAGGAAGAGCAACTATGCACAGCATAAACAAGAACCCACGAGTCAGGATAGTTATTCACGATCATCGGCGCATGATAGCATCACACGGTGTTAGATTATGAAATTCATGCCATTGAAGAGCCTATATTTTATTTTAAAAAAATAAAATTGATTTGATTGTTTTTTTATGGCATGCATAAGATGGTGGAGAAAGAAAAAGGTGTGTATGCATAAATGGTAGAGGAAACACAATCACTAGGCCTGGCCTTTCTCGTAGTGCAAACTCATTCCGCCGATAAATCAGGGTTCATCCCATTTAACCCTATGGATCGGTGCACCGACCTCGTCGGAGTGAATCCGACCCTGTGGATAGGGACTACTACGAGTTGGACTAGGACATCGAATAGATAGGTAAAAAGGGAACTCTTCACCTACCTAGACTAGGCACACCACCCGAATACAGTTCAAAGTCGAGGAGCCACCCGTTCATAAAGAAGGCGCTAGTGACGTGGTGAGAATGAATGGAATAAGAGATAATGATATCCGGGTTACCTCCCGGCAAGTTCCCTTGGTTTTAAGTCGACGAGCTCGACTTCTCTCCATACCTTTAAGTTTCGTGGTCGACGCTCGTTGTAGGAGAGGACGTGGGCGTCACAACCATGACATATATTCCCTATCACAAGGAAATGCTCACCATTGTTGACTAGTGCTGACTTCAACTTGGAGTTGGAGTGGAATGATCATGATTCGTCTTTCCGACCATGGTGAGAGGTCGAGACGAGAACATGACGGAAGCCTCACACTACCCTGTTTGTTCAAACACAACGAGAGAACAAAATAGGGTGATCCCGCTAAGGATAGCGGTAACTATGCAAACAGGCTACCATCGAGTTTGACATCTTTAGCCTATTGCTTCCCTGGCAACGGCGCCAGAAATGCTTGTTAGCATTTCTTATGCACAAAGATTTAAATCCATTAATTCCGCAAGCGCACGGAACACCATTGTAGCATTTCACCTCGGAGTATTTCGGGGTATCAAATTTCCACAGGGAAGCAGGGCGGATAAAGATAATCGTACTCGATAATTGACTTGTTCACAAGGTTACATACTATTCCAAACACGGGGGTAAACCAATTGATAGATAAAGATATGAGTGGATCGCACTATCAAAAGGGGAAGGATTGTTTCACCGCCTTATTAGCCATTGGTAAGTAGTGTAGTCGGGTAAACGAGTGAGTTCAATGATTCCATGGTATTAATCACAGAAGGGTGTCAGGCCAATTAATGACGTTCACTAAGCACACACGGAGGAAGAAGAAGGCTGTCACCACCTCGTGCTAACTCCGCATCAATATCCAACTTCTATTCACTTCGGGGCATCAGCGTACGGACCCGCGGATGGGAACTACTTCTGACCTTCAGGTAGCCTACTAAGTAACCCTAACGTGGCCAACTACAATGGACGGACAGGGCTGTTATCACCTGCCGCCTACGGTCCTCCGGGGAGTTACTTGCATTACACAGCTAGCCGCTAACCTAGGCACCATGCCTACGCTTACAACTAATACTTTGCCTACATCAGTATCTAAGCAAAGTAACCAATCTAGTCAAGTCCACAACTAGTTTGGTCGAGAAACCCGCAAATAGAAGTAAGGATACTTGCATTGTAACTATTCGACAATCGTAAAGACTCGATGACTCGAGGGATAAGTCATACTCAACATAATCGGAAACACTAAGCGAGCATGAACTTAACTTGACACGATCAATATAAAGCAAGACCAATATATTTATATCATTAAGTACTCGATACAATCGGGGAAAATAAGATACAAGGGACTCTACCTTACCAAATCCGAAAGACGACTTCCGGAATCCGGGTGAGTGCCCGACTCGACTCTAACTCCGACTACATACTACTTCCTAGACTCTAAGTGGCGAAACTGGAACTTCTGGACTTGATCCTTCGATGTGTGTGGCGTGTCCCCTCCTCCAGGTGATGTGCCCCCTTTACATAGTGCAATTGAGGCGGTTGAGGGGGTCGGCCGACCTTGGGGGTGTCGGCTGACCTATCAGGGGAGGTCGGCTGACCTTGGGGCGTCGGCCGACCCTTGATCAGGGTCGGTTGCCCCCTCTACGGTCTTGATCATCTCTGAATGGCAGTTGGAAGGCGGTTCACAAGGTCGGTGTTGACGGTCCTTAAGTACCACTTTTGACTGTCAAGTACCTGCAAAAAAGAAATAAAATGAACACCAAACATAGTGGTAGGAGTTTATTACTAATGAATTCCACGAGTGTTGGTGAATTTGTGAGTGCAGGTGCATTTCATATGAAAACGGGGAAGATGAGGCACAAACCATGGCCTCCACAATCATCGGATTTTTCCGGAATAAAGATATCTTCCCAAAGCCCAATAACTAGATAAATATCAAGAAGATATGAAGAAATATCATTTCCTGGAAGTCCTCAATAATGGGAAAGATATATGGATCCACAATCAATATCAAACCATATCAGAATCATATCAAGAATATCCCAGAGGATATACACCAGAATCAAATCAAGGATATTCCAGAGGATATGCCAGAGAAGAGGGAAGGCAAGAGGAGGAGAAGGCAGGTCGGCCGACCCAATCTTGATGCCTTTATGGTTCATCTTTTTATGGAAGCTTCTCACCGACATACCAAGGTCAGTTCTGCCTGCAATCAATGCATTAAGGCAGTGGAGGCCCCCCAAACCGACCTACTCAAGTCTATAAATAGAGGGGTACCCCCTCTCCTCAAGGACACATAAGAAGGAGAGCCTCATTCCACTCCCAAGGGCCTAGAGCCCCTTGTATACTAGTAGAATAGGGAGAGAGTAGGTTAGAAGAGAGGGGTAGTCCTCTCTTTGTGAGGACTTAGCCCAAATCTTATATTCTTAGAGAATACTTATTTATTGTGTATTGTTCATCGTTCGTTCATCGTTCGTTCGTCGTTCGTTCATCGTTCATTCATCGCTAGTTCGTCGTTCATCTTCATTACAAGTAAGTATTCTCGATCTCCTATTGGATTGTGTAATTCTTATCTAGGTTAAGTTCGTTCTTTACTTGCTTACGGGATCATCGCTCTATTCGTTTAGAGTACCTTGCCTCTCGTTCAGGATCCCCAGGTTAAGGTAGTAAATGGATAACATAGACGTGGTGTCTAGGTTAGAGGTTACCTTTGTTTGCTGCGTGCTCCTCGGTTTGTAGAGGTAGGCGATAGGTGGTGATAGCCCTATCCGTCCTTTGTAATCCTCCACGTTCGGGTATGTAGTAGAGCAATAGGCTAGAGTAACTTGGCAGACCATGCCTAAGCCGGCGCCCGAAGTAAGCAATTAGAGACAGGATTTACCTTCAGCTAAGAACCGCATCCATAGGAGTCATCTCTACCCATATCTATCATACTTCTTCGTGTCCTTGGACTAACTAGACTAGAGGATATTTACACTCCGTTCCTTTGGGAAAAAATAAATAACGATACCCTTGAATACTCACGGGTGAAGTGCTACAATGGTATTCTCCGTGCGCTTGCGGATTTATCTGTGACATTAAGAAATACCAACAGTCGGTTGGTCGAAATATCCTCTGGAGCGTTGATTTGAGGCGGTAGATGTGTGGAGGGGCTTGATTTGTGCCGAGTTGGATGTCGGGCGACGTGTTTGCCATGTCGGGCGACGTGGGTGCTACGTCGTCCGACCCTAGACAGGTCACTCGAGCCAGTTAGGGTTGCCCGACCCCATAGGATCGCCCAACCTAACTCATGTGTTGGCAGCACATCTTCCGGTCGCCATAACTTCTTCATCCGGAATCCAAATTGGGTGAACCATATGTCCATTTTGATCGTATCGACGAGGGATTCAACATGGTGTACTTCATTATGGGACTTGACCTTGTCTTCGAGTTGGTTCTTGTAGTTCTTTGCCATGATCCGGTGATCTTTGTTTAGGACGGGTGACATAAGGGAGGTCACGTCACCCGATGCTTCCATTATCTATTTTCTTCACTCCTTTGCTTGTAATGGCCGTGGGGTTATTGGAGAACATGTTGGATAATTCTCAAGGCCATTGGACTTTGTTTAGTGCCGGGTGACGTGGGGGTAGTCACGTCACCCGCGCCTCGACCACTTGTTTAGGCTTCTCCACTTGGTGTTGGGCTGTCCTCATGTTTTGGTTACGCCAAATCTTTATTAAAAGTATGCCAAATTGTCTTGAACCTGCAAAACAATGGTGGATACACAACTCGTGGAACTAGATTAGTAGAAAAGGAAAATCATGCATGAGACTTATGTTATTGCCCTTTTATTCGCGGGATTTAGGACTTGAATATTGGCGTTAAGGGACGCCAACAGACACACAAGGAGGAGAGCCTCATTCCACACCCAAGGGCCTAGAGCCCCTTGTATACTAATAGAGTAGGGAGAGAGTACGGTAGAAGAGAAGGGTAGTCCTCCCTTTGTGAGGACTTAGCCCAAATCTTGTATCTTGGAGAATACTTATTGATAATTCATTGTTCGTCGTTCGTTCGTCGTTCGTTCATCGTTTGTTCACACTAGTACAGATCTGCTGATTAGTGACGATTTTACTGTAGATCCGTCACTATTTTGGGGGTTTTTCCCGTTTTTGGCCAACTTTATGACGTTTTTCGCGGTCCGTCACTAACAAGCCTCATTTGTGACAAAAATCCGTATAAATCGATGAAAAGTATTGTCCGGTGTTGCCGGTTTACTGTTCTGGGCAGGTTCTGGGTGGCCGATTCGTGACTAAAATCCCGTTCCGAGTACGGCGACCCACAATTTTCGTCATAAACCTAACCCCACGGCCGTTTCTGGCCTACGTGGCATCCTTGTCAGCAAGAGGGGGCCCATGTGTCAGGATTCGAGGGTCCACGGTCAAACCATTTTCGTCACTAAAATTTCGTTTAACCGCGTAAAATGCCACAAGGCGCACAGAAAAGGGCAACTGGGGCCCACGTATCAGAACACGGGTCCCAAGACCAAGTATTTTTCGACGCTGATTTTATTTCCCAGCGTGGTAATGGCAGGTGCGCACGATGCAACACTACGAGGGCCTACATGTCAGTCAACGTGGGACCCACAACTTTCGTCATAAACCCCGCCCCAGTGGCGTTTCTGGCCTACGTGGCATCCGGGTGAGCAAGAAGGGGCCCATGTGTCAGGCTCCACGGGACCACGGTCAAACCATTTTCGTCACTAAAATTTCGTTTGATTGCGTAAAATGCCACAAGGCGCACAGCAAAGGGCAACTGGGCCCACGTATCAGAAGATGGGGTCCCTAGACCAGGTATTTTTCGACGCTGATTTTATTTCCCAGCGTCCTAGTGCCACGTGCGCACGATGTAACAATACATGGGCCTACATTTCAGTCAATGTGGGACCCATAACTTTCGTCATAAATCCCGCCCCAAGGGCGTTTATGGCCTACGTGGCATCCTGGTCAGCAAGATGGGGCCCATGTGTGAGGCTCCACGGGCTCACGGTCAAACCATTTTCGTCACTAAAATTTCATTTGATCGCGTAAAATGTCACAAGGCGCACAACAAAGGCAACTGGGGCCCATGTATCAGGAGACGGGGGTCCGTGGACTAAGTATTTTTTGTCGTTGATTTCATTTGCCTGCATGTTCGTGCCACACTACGCGGGCCCACATGTCATCAACGTGGGTCCCACAGTCAAGTAATTTTCGTCGCACCTATGGTTTGCAGTTTTGCACACTAGTCTGAATGCGTCCCACAATGAAGCACTTGCCGGGCCCGCGTGTCAGCTACGTTGGTCCGTCGGTCCCATTTCTGTGACCCACCTGTCAGGCTTCAACGAGGCCTACTTTTCCACTTGTCCAACATTTTTTTTATGCGACGTGCCTCCGCCGGTCCCATTTCTGTGACCCACCTGTCAGGTTTCAATGAGCCCTACTAGTAATGTACTACTTTTCCAACATATTATTCATCCCTCTAATGCCACGTGGCATTCACGTTCGGGCCCACATCTATGTCTCTTCAGTGATGGGTTGAATCTTTGTCTGGGCCAGCTGTTATAGGGCTTGATTGTACTTCGCAGAAGCCTTCATCGGCCTGCTGCCCACGACCCACAGCACTACGCGGGTCCCAAGACCAAGTAAAAGTTTCGTCGCAGCGGTTTGACTAGTACTGAACGCATCGCAGAAGGAAGCATTCGTCGGGCCTGCATGTCAGCTGCGTGTAGATGAAGCCAATGGCATACAAGGTATTTCCCCTCAGGACATGTGGGCCGGGATGGCATATAAGGGGTTTCAGTTTAAGGCAATGGCATATAATGTATTTTACCTCATAACAAAGTACTAGTACACTAACCCCTTGTTACAAACGACAACCATAGCTAGCACAAACGCGGAAACAACAGCTCTTCCGCCGCCGGTGCTTCAAAACCATCAACGGCCAAGCAAAATGAGCTTTTTATTGTCACTAGCAACGAACAAAATAGATAGGAGAGTACGACGATCAATTCTTGTGGATGATGAGGTACAGCATCATCACGCAAACCAGGATCCCAACCAGCATCCAGACTGTAACACCCCAACCCGTTTGTATCCTGTTAGTAGTGGTTTCGGCCCAAGTGGCCCAGAAGTGAAGTGAAGTTGTGGGAATAGTCCCACATTGGTTGTTTAGGTGGGTGAGGGTCAGCATATAACCCTTGTTGGATCCAAGCATAGCACCTCTGGGTTAACCCATTTACACGAAGCGAGGACGAAAGAGTAAGAGGGGTGCTATGTGCATGCACGTGCCCGCCCCACGTGAGGGCTCGGCGGTAAGCGGTTTTGGACCCAGGGTGTTACATTTGGTATCAGAGCCGACTCTTGCTGTACGTGCGCATGTGTGTCGTCCCCCGTGGAGGGGGCATGCATGGCCGTTGCATCGAGGGAAGATCTTGGATATCCACTTGCCGTGTATGCGGTGTGCTGCTGGGGCGTCAGCCCTTAAGGGAGGGGGGGGGGGGTGACTGTAACACCCCAGCCCGTTTGTAGTCCCTTAGTAGTGGTTTCGGCCCAAGTTGCCCCGAAGTGAAGTGGAGTTGTGGGAATAGTCCCACATCCTTCCTTTTCTTTAATCTTGTAGATGCACCGCTCCTTTCTCTCCTGCATTGACACGTGTCTCTTTTCCTGTAGAAACTACAGTACATGCTCTCTTCGGAGACGTCCGATCATCATCTGTCCATCCATCCCTGCTTCACCTCCGTCCCCAGACCCTTTCGCGATCCTTCCTCGAGTCCCATCCCTTCCCCATCCTTCCTCACCCCCTCTCCCCTCTCCCTCGGTCGCCCCCAGAGCTTCGCGGCGAGCTGATACGGGCCGTGGCTACCTCCGCTCCGGCATCAATTCCACCCGAGCTCCATGCTGCCAACCAGTCAGATATGTGGATTGGGCGGCCTTTGAGCTGCAGGCTGGCGACTTCGATCGGCGGCGCCCGCTCTCCATGTTGAGCTTAGCGCCGCCCGGGGGTGGGGAGATCGGCGAGGCGACGGCGCGTGAGCACGGAGGATCTACAGATGCAGCGGTGCCTCCTCTTTCGCGGCGTCCCCATATCGACGCCTCTGCTTCTGCGGCGTCCCCGCATTGGCGCACAGTCGCCGGAGGTTCGGCCCCTGCGCTCCAGATTGCTTCCCTCGATCTGCTGTGAGGCCCGTCCGCAGCTTTTCTTCTGGCCTCTACAGCACTGGTGGCATCGCTTTTGTGAAGGTCAACATTATTCAGTTCTGCATCCTGTCTGCTGATTACAACTGGTAGATTTGAAGGGAAGTTGCATCCCCTGTGTACACACATGGATGTTATTCTTGCTGGAATTTGAGATCTTGGACCATGGCCATCCATCCTAATACTTCATTGTTTGCCTTCGAGTTTGATAGCCCAATATTAATCTAGCAAATTGTTTACTTATTTCAGTTTCAATCACAAGGCTATGTGACATGCACTACCAGAAAATGTGAAGCTCCCTAGTGTCAACTTGTTTCCCTAGTGTTTTCTGTAAACACTCGGGAAGTTTACCGAGTGTCAAAGAAAACACTAGGGAAATAAATAAACACTAGGCAAAGTTCCTTTTTCCCTGGTGTCTGTTCTTACACTCGAGAAATACGTCGGGAAAGTAGGTAGAAAGCGGCGCGCGGGAACGCCGTGAGCCATTTGCAAACGGCGCGCGCTGCAGCCAAATATTGCGCGGGGGATGAAACATTCGGCGCCTGATATTTCTCCATCACGCGCCCTTTTCAGAGCTCTTGCGAGACTGCTCTTGGAGAGTACCAGTCGCACCGCCGCCGCCGCTCATCTGCCGTCGCCGTGGACGACGCCCAGCTCTGGCTCCATTCCTGTCCCCCACCCCAGCCTTCTCCCTCACGCACCTACAGCCGACGCCATCCCCAAATGCTACAGCCCAGGAGCACTCAATCCCAATTCGCACAACCCTAGACTCAATTTCCTCCCCAAATTCCCTCCCAATCTCGAATCCCCACTCCCACAATTCGTCCTGCCCGCACAGCTTCTTTAATCCCCTCCCAATCTCGAATCCCCGCAGCCAAAAATCCGTGCTCCACTCCCCTCCATCGATTGAAGGGGGGAAACGCCAGCCAGGTAAAGCAATGAGAAGTTTCAGTTTTTATTCTATGATTGGGAGTTTCGTAACTTACTTCTTGCCTGCAACTATTGTTTTGATATGTAGATTGACGAAATTTCGCAGAAGGTGCTTGTTATTTCAGAAAGGAATGAAAAAATAAGGTCAGATTTGACATGTTTTCTGCATTATTTTTGCTCAACTTTTCAATTGCAAGCTGTAGCGATTCTTTCTATTGATTGAGGTTTGTGACTCTGTCCAAATTAGATTAAATCTGAAATCGGCCCTGAAGTCAGTTTGTCAACAGGATCTGCACGCCATCATCTTTTCTTTGCAAGGTTGTCCATATAACTCTACCACTTACCTGCCATTACATTATTTCAATTCCATAATGAATTATGCAGTAAATTTGAAATGTTTAGGAACAATTGGAAGTAGAACATGTAAAAATATTATAGTGTTACTTTTCAAGTATATGTTACTGATGTACCTATAAAATAACTAAAGGGTATTATCTGCATGCTAATTCAGTATTATTTTGCACTAGTAATGGAAGAGGATCGTAGTTGGATGTACAATGGGCGTAGAAAGAGGGGTGAATACAGTCAAGAATGGATGGATAAAACCACAGATTTTGTGAATTGGGCGTTCTCTAGGAATACAGGGAGCTCTGGTGTGTTGTGCCCTTGTGCTCGCTGTTCAAACAAAAGGCCACAGATGAGAGCTACAATGATTTCACACTTGTGCCTTAATGGATTTCGTCCTGGCTATACAGTGTGGGTTTACCACGGTGAGTCATACCGTAGCAGAGCTGAGGTGGTGAGGCAACGCACAGATGATGGTGGAAATGGTGTTGATAGGATGCAAGATATGATAGATGATGTGCATGATGCATATGTGCCTGTGCCGGTCGTAGAGGAGGAGCCAGAACCTACAGCAAGAGCTTTCTTTGAAATGTTGGCAGCATCTAAGCAACCACTGCATGAGCACACGCAAATCTCCCAACTAGATGCTATCACACGTCTAGTTGCTGTCAAATCTCAATTTAGTCTAAGCATTTCTTGCTTTGATGCATTGTTGACTGTGATTTGCACCCTTCTCCCAAATGGTCACAAGCTGCCCTCAAACTTGTATGAGGCCAAGAAACTGATAAGTGCACTTAACATGCCTTATGAGAAAATAGATGTTTGTCCAAATAACTGCATGTTGTTTAGAAAGGAGAATGCAGAAAAGGCTTATTGTACTAAGTGTGGTGAATCTAGGTATGTCGAGGTAGACTCTGGTGATGGTCAGAAGAAGCAATTAGCTGTCAGTAAAAAGATCCTTCGCTACCTACCATTTTTACCCCGAATCCAAAGACTATACATGTCTGAAGCTTCTGCTAAACAAATGACATGGCATAAGTATGGTCATCGGTACAACCCTGACAAGGTGGTCCACCCATCTGACGCTGCAGCTTGGAAACAATTTGATCTAGATTTTCCAGAGTTCGCTGCAGAGCCTCGTAATGTTCGTATTGCTATAGCAACAGATGGATTTAATCCATTTACAGGTTCTGCACCATACACATGCTGGCCAGTATTCATCATACCTTTGAACCTCCTCCTGGTGTGTGCATGCAGAAGCACAACATGTTCCTCTCTTTGGTAATTCCTGGTCCTGATCATTCGGGGAAAATTATGAGTCTTTTTTTGGAGCCAGTGGTAGATGAGTTGATGCTTGCTTGGGAACAAGGCATCGTGACATATGACCGAGCATCAAAGAAGAACTTCACCATGCGCATACCACACGTCTATGCATGACTTTCCAGCCTATGGAATATTCAGCGGGTGGTGTGTACATGCGAAGATGTCATGCCCGGTCTGCAAAAACACGCTTCGTGCATTTTGGCTGAAGTATGGTCGTAAATTTTCATTCTTTGATCTGCATCGACAATTCCTTCCACCTGACCACGAATTTAGAAATGACAAACATGGATTTTGAGCAAACGTTGCTATCCATGATGAACCTCCACACCGATTGACAGGTGAAGAGGTTTGTGCACAGTTGAATGCCCTCCGGCCTCTTGCTGATGGTAGTGGATTTGAAAATTATGGTGATGAGCACAATTGGACACACATTCCAAGTTTCTGGAGGCTACCCTACTTTCATAAGCTTCTCCTTCCTCATAGCATTGATGTTATGCATAATGAAAAGAATGTTGCAGAGGCTTTATTCCACATATTCTTTGATATTCTAGAGAAGACAAAGGATAATGTTAAGGCTCGGTTAGATCAAGAGATAATATGCAGCAGACCATCTTACAATATGGTGCAGAAACCTAGTGGAGGGTGGGAAAGGCCACGAGCTAGGTACTGCCTAACTAGGGCCCAAAGGAAGGAAGTATTAGAATGGTTTAAGATCCTAAAGTTCCCTGATGGCTACGCGGCAAATCTGAGACGGGGAGTGAATCTATCTACCTTGCGTTTGAATGGGGCAAAGAGCCATGATTACCACATTATGATGGAACGCCTTATGCATGTGATGATTCGTGGATATCTTCCTGAAGATATTTGGCAAGTTGTGGCAGAGCTGAGCTTCTTTTATCGTCAGCTGTGTGCAAAAGAAATTGATCCAGTGGTGTTATTATCCATGGAACGTCAAGTTCCTGTCCTCCTTTGCAAGCTAGAAAAGATCTTTCCACCTGGTTTTTTCAATCCCATGCAACATTTGATTCTGCATCTACCGTATGAAGCTAGGATGGGTGGCCCAGTGCAATACCGATGGATGTATCGAATTGAGCATTGCCAAAAGGATCTGCGTGCCCTAGCAAAAAATAAAGCACGTGTAGAAGCAACCTTAACAGAGGCATACACACTTAAGGAAGTTTCTAACTGTGCATCTATATACTTTGCGGAGAATGTGCCAACTGTACACAATCCAGTTCCACGATATAATGTCGGCGTTCAACAAAATGATTACCAACTTAGTCTTTTCAAAGGAAAGGGTGACACAACCAGTAGAGGAACACCAAGAGTTCTTTCTGATCTTGAGTGGTGAACATCAATGCTTTATGTTCTTACCAACCTTACTGAAGTGGATGACTATGTTAGGTAGGAAGAAAATCCTTATATTACAACAAGATGATAATATTATGTGAGTAACTCACGGTACCTTGTTTTTCTGGATGTAGTGAGTTTGTTAATCTAGAGTGGAAGCATGTAGGTAGTCCAACTCGGAAACAAACTGAGAAGCTTCTTAAGGATGGTGCTGGCCGTGGCCGTCCTAATTTTGTATCTTGGTTCTATGAAAAAGTAATTTCTTTTTCTTTCTGTTAGCAACTCTTGAATTCAATATTTGGTAATTATTTTTTTTACCAATTATATTTAAAATGTAGAGCTTGAAGGATAGATCTATGAGTGAAGATTTGAGGCAAGTTGCCAAGGGCTGCCACACTAGGGTACTGTCATATGGAACCTATGATGTGAACGGTTACCGCTTTCGGACAGCCAAGCATGAGAACGAGAGGCCCAATGCAACAACAGTGAATAGTGGATTGGTGACTATAGGGCAAGATTCAAACAATGGATCACTTGAGTACTACGGAGTAATTGAAGAAATTATTAAGCTCTCTTTCCAAGGAAGGAAAACTCTGAAATTAGTATTATTCAGTTGTCATTGGTTCCACCCAATCCGCGGAGTGAGACGCACCGATTCTATAGGCTTGGTGGAAGTTGCACATGGAACAGTTCTGCCAGGTTTTGAGCCATTTGTTGTGGCTCAACAGGCCATGCAAGTCTACTACATACCATATCCGTGCAAAAGTTTGCGCAGTCTAGTAGACTGGTGGGTAGTTTATAAGGTGCAGCCACCTGGTAGATTACCTACCCCTAGTGACGATGACTATTGTTATGATCCCAGCAATGGCAGTGAGGCATTCTTTCAAGAAGATGGCCTTCCTGGCACATTTGAAGTCAATATTAACGGTGCAGAGGATCACATGGATCATATTCCAGGGGATGCTGAGGAAGTTGTAAATGAACAAGACTTGGAACTCCTAAACCGCATTGATGAATACAACACAGAGGGTGAAGAAGAAGATATATCACTTCTAGGCTCATATAGTGATGATGAAATATTGGAACCCCCTCCAGAAGTGGATCCCCTATTAGATGACTACTTCTGAAAAAGTATTGTTGTCTAATTTACATGTGTTCTGTATTACTTGCACTACTATTTTTTCCATTGTAATTATGAATCAGTAAGTTAATCTAAAATATAAATCTTTTTATTTTCAGGCTGCAAATGCGTCTACCAACATCTTCTGGAGGAGCAGCCCCATCTACAGGAAGAGGTAGAGGGGCAGCTGTATCTTGTAGGAGAGGAGGAACAGCCACATCCGGAGGGAGAGGTGGTGCAGGTAGATCTACAGGAAGAGGAGCTCCAACTGCACATGGAGGGAGAGGAGGGTCTCTGAGAGGCAGAGGTGCAAGGGAAAGTAGAGGGGGAGATATATCATCCTCCACTACCTCTGTCCCTGGTCCTTGCGCTGATCCAGCAGATGATGATTATGATCCGGAGTTGGAAGACGTTGAGACTGATCTTGAGGCTGATGATTTGTGGGAGCGTGGACCGACGGGCTTGCCCCCAGTACCAACACGAGAGGATGAGAAGATTGTCCTGACTCCATATGGAGATACGTAAGTTCTGTAATGTGCAACTTGTATTAATTTTCTGCTATTTTTGTTGGGTGGCTAATATATTTTGTCACTGTGAAGGCAATGGGGAGAGGAATAGGACAGCAGACTTCCCAATGGTATACTCGTGTCCTGATTCGAGAAGCGTTTCCTGGCAAAGTGACATACAAAAGAAATGATGAGCCTGCATGGACATGGCAGCACTATAACCTAGCTGAGGATATATCAAATGGAGATAAACAGTTTGATACTGCCTTGGAGAGGGTGGAGGAAAGTTTCTGGGTCAGTTTGGTATTTCATTTGTTAATGTGTCATTATATTTTTTGTTGGCATCTCAAGAGTTCTTTATTCTAACATATGCTTTGCTTGTTCATAGTGGTGGTTTAAATGGGCGAACGGCAAGGAGCTTCAAGCTAGGAGAGTAGTGCGAAATGTCATCAAGAGGCTGATACCACAGATGTTCTATGAGGGACGAATCCAGTCAGTCATCACTTACTATAATCGAGTTCTTGGAAGGAAAATACATAGGAAGGAAGCATGCAAAATTGATCTCACTGTGGAGCAGTACATGGAGGTCATCTTCTACCCTTCAAAATCTGTAGCTTCTGAATTTACTTATCTGATATCTATTTGATTCTTTCAGGCAATACCTTGGTGGGCACAAAAGGCCCCTCATGCTTGGAAGTTAGCTGCAGAGCTTAAATGGTGCAATGAAGCTTGGAAAGTAAAGTCTCTTGCTGCAAAAGTGCGTAGAGTAAAGATGATAGGAGCAAGCCACCGTCAGGGTAGTTGTTCCCATGCTCGCTATAAGAAGAAATTGGTAAAACTTCCATGAGCAGTTAAATTGTATATGAATTCGAGTCTGGGTTCCAACAGAGTCTTCTAGTGAATTAATTATTTCCTTTGGGGTTTGCTTGCAGGAACAGGAGAATAAAAGGCCTATATCTGATATTGAAGCATATGCAATGGCTAGGAGGGGTGATCAAGAGGGAACTTTCTGCAACCAAAATACAGCAGATAAAATTGTAAAGCTTCTATCCATTTCTCTTTTATGAATTTTTGCTAGCTGTATGCACTTTATTGTCCTGAATGTCAATTTGTGATTCCCAATAGGAAGCATATAAAGTGGCAGCTGCAGAGATGCATGGTTTGGAATTTGATGTGATGAATGCCCCCCTTGACAATATTGCTGTTTACAAAGCTGGACACGGAAAGAAACATGGACGGTATCTGATTGGTGATGGCTTCATTAGTACTCCGTCAACTCTCTCTGAGGTCCAAGCATCACAGGATGGAGTATGCCCTCAGCAACGACGTCGAACAGATGTTGGTGATAGTGTCTTGGAACAAGAAATTGAGAAAAGAAAGATTCTGGAAACCAAACTCGATAAGCAGAGTGAGATATCGAGATGCTTGCAAGATGGTTACAATACTTTGGCCATGGTAATTGTTGCCATTCTTGAAAACTGCACATATGTTTTCCTTGACAATGCTTCTATCGTCATTTCGTATTTGTTTTATGCAGATTATCCAAACACACTTGAAAGTTCCAATTCCTCCGTTGGTACTACCACAACTAACAGATTCGTCTCATCAGGTTAGTACAGGTTGAACCGATCAGTTGCCATTTATTTTGAAGCAAGATCAGTTGCCATTCTGACTGTAGCCTCACTAACTTGCTTGCCAAAACTGAAGGGCACATCTGGGGGGTCAAACACAGGCCACATGATGAATGACGCTGGACGGGGTGAAGTAGGTGAAGTGAATCCAATTGAAGATTGATGCTCATCAGTCAACACAGCCAGGCGCAATATAATCTAGCTGATGTTACACTACATAGTTCTGCTAACATAGTTCTGCTATCGAACTGAATGTGCAGCCTTTTGTGAATCTGATCAAGCTGCCCTTTTGTTAAGTTAGGAAGGTGTACCCTTTTGTGGAACTGATCCTGCCATTTTGTGTATTCTAAACCTATAGAATATGTTTGGCAGCCCCACACATGAACCTGTGTAGTGTCATGTGTACATGGACATGCTTTTGCATGCAATTTGGATTTTAATCTAAATGTTACCTTTTAATATCTGAAAAGGTGCTTCGAGTGTCAAATGTATTCATTATTTAATAACTATTTTGGTTACGTATAAACTGAAACTATTCCGACTACAGTACCCCAAAAAAAGGGGAAAAAGCTTGTCACTATTTCCCTAGTGTTTAAAAAGCTTGCAACACTCGGGAAAAGTACAATGTGGCAGGAAGTTCTCCCGAGTGTCCAGACACTCGGGAAACAACTCCGTCAACGACGACAGAGCCGTCATGTAACTTCATTCCCTAGTGTCGCACAACTCTCGGGAAAGAACCACTTCGCCGAGTGTTTGCAAACGGGCTCTCGGCGAACAACAACTTTCCCGACCGCAAGCCGCCGAGTGTTTTTCCCCGAGTGTCTACCCTCGGGAATTATTATCCCGAGTGTAATCCTCCTATTCCCGAGTGTTTCCGACACTAGGGAGCTTCGCAAATTCTGGTAGTGATGTATCAATCAGCCAAGTTTTTTCATTTCTTTTTTCTTTAAAAAAAACTATGCAGGAGCAAATATTGAGTCATGTGCCGGAGTGTCTGAAATCCCTGAATGATTTTAATGTTCAAGCAGTTTGTGATGACATAGTGAAGGAAAGCTGAGATTGTTACAATCATCCTTCTACATTGATTATCTACCAGGTTATCAGGAGAATCCTGCAGTGCAAGGTATCTACCAGGTTATCAGGAGAATCCTGCAGGGCAAGGTAAATATTTTGATGCCTGATATGTTCCGAATTACATCATCATAATTTCAGGCTTGACATTCCAATATAAACCTAGCAGAAAAAACAGATTACCATTCCAACTTTTCAATGCTAGGTGATCTGCTTCGGAAAAAGCGACGAACCTAAGCTCTACTGATATTTTTGTATCACATACCTGTCCATTGTAATCAGCCTTTATACTTAGGTTGTCTCGCGTGTTATGTAGAGCGGTAGTCATACATAAACCTCCTTTGCCATCAGTGCTTAATTTGGGTCGTAAACAGAGGTGCTGTAACTGATTTGTGATTTTTTTTTTATGTGGGTGGCTCCTGAGGATTACCTGATTAATTTGTGTCTTTGCTCTCTAATTGTTTAGGATAATTTGTCTACGGGACACTTTATGTACACTCTGGATTTTTCCCTCTCCAAATAAAGTATAAACCAAAAGAGGTATAAGTTTATCTGAGCGTAATACTTCTGCTGTGACACCATTTTATGCAAGTTATAAATGCATGTAACATAGGCTAGTTTTTGAACTGTATCGATTTTCCAGTTACTAGGTAAGTTCCCTCCCAAAATAAGTTAGAAACCAGCATAGGCAACAATATTTTAATGGAACCTGCACTATTTACTTCTGTTTAATAGTGGTGTCATGCATGTTTGTCACAGAGCTATTGCCATGTCTGGCCACTTATGGACAAATTGAGGCTAACTGCTGACCAGCCTTCACCACAGTGTCGGGGTAAGCTATGTGGTTCAACAAGATAGCATTAAAAAAGTACACCAGAGGGGAAGTCTAGAGGTTATTGCTATTCGCTTCCCCTCCACAGCACTACAATTTTACTCATGGTATTTCTGTACTCTTTTCCATTTTGTGGAATTCATTTGCCCCTTATGACGATTTTATTGTACATTCATAGTTGACGAAGTTACTAGAGATATTTAAGAAGATGAGGGGTGTTTCAGTGTCTGAACATGCTGCTGGATGCTGGAGGTATCCAGTTGCAACGCAGCAGTTAGAATGATTGCCTTTCAATGCTGATTTCAAAATGACAACCTTGAAACAATAGTACATTGCATGCTTGCTTCGAAATGATTTGCAACAATTGGATAAATTGTTTCCATTGAGAGGCAAGATTTAGTACGGAGTGTGGAGGATCCAAAAGTTGGCATCTACCTGTCGAACCCTGTTTTCTTCCATGGTCAACTCTATGTGGCTTTGTTCCGTGTTACATCACCCAATGGTCTTCGTGTCCTCATCGGGAACGGCCCACCTGAATTTGAATCAAAGACACATAATGTTGTGTTCCATGAGATTTTCAATGACATATCAAACAACCGCTGTTAGTTCTGCTCCAGGTATAGACCTAGATAGCTTAATGTAGCAGCTGCTCTGTTTATAATCCTGCATTAGAATAATTGGTCCCATGTTTCACATTTTTTCATACATTTCTTCCCTTTTCTTCCTTTAGCCAGAAGAGAAAAAGACACATAAACAGCAGTTGCGCTACAAAATTAATATTCTGCATTTCTATTAAAGACGTTACTTACCTGCATGTCCCATGTTGTAATATTCTCATCCATTTTGCATTTCATAAACTTGAACTCAAAAAATGCCAGGCACATTATTATTTTTTTCGATCACCTTAGTCTGTATGTTCATCGCTTTGCAAAATTTGTGTGTATAACATTTTGCTATTCTTTTGGTTGATTCTTTATAGCAACCACATGTACCCTATTCCCAGATATCTTGCTAGGCAAAAGAAGAAATGCATACCGTAAATATGAACTTACAGTACAGTTTTGTTAAAAATTGAACAATAATTTGAAGTTTTCAGTCAATTTTTACCTGAGCTGAAAGTAATAATATTTGTTTTATGAATTCTAATTTCAGTGCCATTATAAACGTTATTGCCCAAACTGGTCTTTTTGGTTGTTCTGTGAAGGTATACATTCTCCAGATTCCAAATTGTACCTATACTGCATGCTTACACAACAGTTATCACCATGGGCACGCTCCTCCATACTCTAATGTGTACTACCCCTTAATGATGATTTTCGTATCAAACTTATTTCCTTAGAGCAACTCCAACAGAAGCCCCTAAATCAGAGCCCCTACATGCCATCTAGGGGCCGGCCCCTACATCTGAGTCCCTACATTTTGCCACCAACTCCAGCAGCAGCCCCTAAATCTGAGCCCCTACATTCGTTTTCCTCTTTTTGTACTCATCTCACATATATTTCTCATATTCGGCATGGTAACATTTCAAAATTAAATATTTCTAACAAATAAAAATAACACATGTTTAAATTTGAGAATACAAATTTGACAATTCAAATTCAAATTTAAATTTAAATTTCCAAACATAAATAAGGTGGACAAATGAAAATGAAACAAGATAACATCTAGGATGAGCCATGAAGCGCCAACAAGTGATCCACAAGATCATCACGAAGTTGCTCATGCGCACTCTTATCCTCAATCTGTGAATGGATCGCTAGGAACTCCTCCAATACAAGTGGATCGCGATGTTGATAGTCCTCTGGACGCAACTCCGGAATGGCTGCATGCTGGTTGTAATCAAAATCCTTCTCCTCACCACGCTCGTCCTCAATGATCATGTTATGCAAAGCTACACATGTTTGCATTATATACCACAAGGTCTCTTTGTTCCACATTCTTGCAGGACCCCTCACCATTGCAAAGCGAGATTGTTGAACACCAAAGGCTCTTTCAACATCTTTTCTCACCGATTCTTGAACTTTTGTAAAGCGTATTTTCTTGTTTCCTTGTGGACTAGAGAAATCCTTCACGAATGTTGCCCATGAGGGATAGATCCCATCGGCAAGATAGTAGCCCATAGTGTACTTGTGGCCATTCACCATGTACTCCACAGGTGGTGATGTGCCTGAGGTAAGCCTATGAAATAATGGAGATCTCCATAACACATTGATGTTTTTGAGCCAAAGCCCCTAAATCCCATGTAGGGGCTCATCTAGGGGCCCTGCTGGAGTTGCTCTTACTATTAGACCATGTGATTGGCACCTTCGTTATACTAACGAACATCTTCCCTCAACAATGATTTTTCATGTTTGACTTATCCCTCTGCTATATACGTTGCTGACATCTTTTTTGAATGCCCAAGTGTGTTCCCTCGGCGCTGATTTCCATGTTAATTTGTAATCTGCTAGCTGCATTTTACAAGCACCGATGCCATTGGTAAGACAAGAATATTTTTCCCCTTAAATGTATAGTTCTACATTCCTAATTTCGATGCATGATTGTGTCATATCAATCACACCCGCGGCAACGCGCGGGGCTAGTTGGTTGTTTAGGTGGGTGAGGGTCAGCATATAACCCTTGTTGGTTCCAAGCATAGCACCTCCGGGTTAACCTTTTTACACGAAGCGAGCACGAAAGCGTAAGAGGGGTGCTATGTGCATGCGCGTGCTCGCCCCACGTGGGGCTGGGCGGTAAGCGGTTTTGGACACAGGGTGTTACATTTGGTATCAGAGCCGACTCTCGCTGCACGTGCGCATGTGTGTCGTTGCCCGTGGAGGGGGCATGCATGGCCGTTGCACCGAGGGAAGATCTTGGGTGTCCAGATGCCGTGTATGCGGTGTACTGCTGGGGTGTCAGCCCTTAAGGGGGGGGGGGGGTGACTGTAACACCCCAACCCGTTTGTAGCCTGTTAGTAATGGTTTCGGCCCAAGGGGCCCAGAAGCGAAGTGAAGTTGTGGGAATAGTCCCATATTGGTTGTTTAGGTGGGTGAGGGTCAGCATATAACCCTTCACTAGTACAGATCTGCTGATTAATGATGATTTTACTGTAGGTCCGTCACTATTTTGGGGGTTTTTCCCCTTTTCGGCCAACTTTTGTGACGTTTTGTCGTTTCGTCACTAAAAACGCCAAAACAGAGCCGTTTGGTGACGAAAAAGCGTCACTGTTGCCTTTCGGATCCACTGGTCAGGTTGTTTATGACGAAAATTAAGCGTCACTACCGTTCATTCCAGGATTTTGCCCGCCCGCATCCTAGTCAGCACATGAGCGGACCCACATATTCGTCATCGGAGGAGGGATTTCGCCCGCCCGCATCCTAGTCAGCACATGGTGGACCCACACATTCGTCGCGGGAGGGGGGAATTCGCCCGCCCGCATCCTAGTCAGCATGTTGTGGACCTACACGTCAGTAAGAATTCGTCCTTTGATAGAGGATTTCTCGCATACGCATCCCAGTCAGCATAGCGTGGACCCACACGTCAGGCACAATTCGTCATTAATAAAATGGGGAAATATGCCCACACGCATCCTAGTCAGCACATGGCATACCCACACGTCAGTCAAAATTCGTTCTTTGCTAGAGGATTTCCCGCACGCATCCTAGTGAACACATGGCGGACCCACACGCATCCGAGTCAGCATATTTTGGCCCCACAAGTTAGGCATTATTCGTCATTAAAATTGTGCCCACGCATATCCTAATCAGCACATGACGGACCCACACTCCCTAGTCAGCATATTGTGGACCCACACGTAAGGCAGTATTCGTCATAAATGGGGAAATATGCCTACACGCATCCTATTCAGCACATGACGGACCCACACGCACCCCAGTCAGCATATTGTGGACCCACACGTCAGGCATTGTTCGTCACTATATATTGGGAGATTATACCCGCGCATATTTTAGGCACATAACGGACCCACATGCATCCTATTGAGAACATCGGGACCCACAGGTCAGGCAGTTTTCGTCATTAACGGGGCCTGCGTGTGGACCCAATTCCAATTCCGTACCACGGCCCATGTACTTATGCAAAAAAAAAGGGGGAAATTAAGCCTATGTACAGTAACCTAAATACGTATTTGAAGGGAAACATTTGAGCGGGCCGCCACCCTGTAGCGATGATTGGACCCGTATTTTGTCCGGTATGTGATCTCATCGGCCCTGTTCCTTTCCCATGTCTGTAGTTCAGTGCCCGTTCCCTCCGCCTCTTATCCTCGCCGGCGCCGCCGAGCTGCCTCTCCCCCCCCCCCCCCCCCCTTTGCTGATACAAAGCACCGCACGGCTGGCCTCAACCCCTTGTCTCTCCTCCGGCCGTCGTAACCCAGGCACTAGAGAATAGAGTTTCACTGCCGCCGTCCTCTGCGGATTCGAGTCCCCGGCCGCGTAACCCTAGCTCCAGCGTTTCGCCGCCACGTTTCTGCAAATCCGAGAGCTGCTGCCGGTGATCTACGCTGGGTGGTTCCCCCATCGCCCTCTTCATCTTCTGCAGTGGTGAGACCCCATGTATTTTATCCTTTTTTGAGCAATACGTACCCCAAGTTTTTCTTCGGCACTATGTTCAGTTATTCATAGAAACTCTGAGACAAACGCTTTTGAAATTCCATACTTGTCGTCGCCTTATGCAATTTCATCAGATTGATTATCGATTATTATCAAATATCTTATGTGATTAGTTGCTCACGCTCTGCCACTGCTTCCGTGCAATTCAGTGACAGATGGCTCGTCGCAAGCAAACATGCTCGCCGCTGCAAGGACGGCATGCTGCTGGCCATGTTGGGAACAATCAGTGATCCGGGATGATGCCTGTGGTCACTCATGCCCAGACATCTGATCCCTAGATGTGGCAGGGAGGCAGATCCAGTTTTCAGCAGATCACTGAGGTTAAGACAGTAGGTACATCGGCCAATCGTGGTCTCTGTTATGCGCGGGCACGAGGTGGGATCCGTCCAATGAACAAGAGGCCTAGAATGACGATGCCTCCGGAGGGTAATAGAAAGAAGCGGCATCTCTTAATTGAGCGTACTTCAGGTCCCGACTATGAGGAGTATGCAGAGCAAGAAGAACAACCCCCAGCTGAAGATGAGCCGTTGATGGATCTGAGGGGCGCCGGCAGTAGGAAGATCAGAAGGTTACGCGATGTACCAGAAGATGATTTGTTCCAACGAGACACTGGTTTATTGACTGCTACTCAGATGAGTTTGATGCACTCCTGGAATCTGATGAAAATCAAGCTGTTTCAACACAAGACACTGGACTGGGCAGTTCTGAATAGAGCCTCGGGTGGTGCCAACATCTCTGGATACTTTGAAAGATTCAAGGGATTGAGTGATTTAGTTTCACAGCACAGCAGATATGTCAAGGAATGGGTCAAAGTTTTCTATGCTACACTTTGGGTTCCTATTGACCGAAGTTTTATCTCATTCATCTTTGAGAATCACAGATGCACAATCACAAGAGAGGAGTTAGCTGGACTTCTCGGAGTTGATCTTCATCCCGAAAGGTGTCTACATAACTTAGTGTATGGAGATGCACTCCCACCTCGTCGTGGTTTAGTCACTGCCAACTTCCCTGCAGAGGAGGAGGTGATTACGCTTTTTGGTGACGCCTTCACAGTTGGATCATCGTACCGCACACCTACCTTGCTTAGCTCAGAGGCGAAGGTGGTTCACAGGGCATTGAGGAGGACCTTGTTACCACGGATCCCCAATGATGAGACCATCACTAGTCTTCAGCAATGGCTTCTTCTTTGCATCATGACTGGCCAAGCGTTCGACATTGTGGACTTTTTTACTTTGTGAGATTGAGGATGTCATCTTTGATGGGATGTTGTTGTCCCAACAGCTGCCGTATGCTCACTTCATATCGTTCTTTCTAAGTTAGATGAGGAACCAAAGGTACCAAGAGAAGTACAAGATGTCATCTTCATCTTTCACCCCGTACACGCCGTCTTCACTAAGAGGTGGACGCCGTGGCCAGAGGGACATGATTCATGGCATTGACATGCACCCAACAGCTGACCAGTATGCTGGAGGTAGTCAGGCTAACCTCCAAGTTGACCTGTCAAATCCAAACCAAGCAATTGTGTTGGATGTTGCGAGTGGAAGCAATGACGATGACATTATTATTAAGCCACTTCCAATGGGAAGCCCACACCAACATGAGGCAAGCGGCTCAGGCTCCAAATCAACTGTTCATGAACCGGTGACAACGGCCACTGATGCCGTGCTGATGAAGTTGGCAGGCCAGGAAAAGATGGTGGAAGGGGCTCAACACAAAATGGCACGAAACAAAATTTTGCTTGAGCAGTGGGTCGTGAAGTTTGAGCAGCTTCATAGGATGTACGAGCATAGCGAGAAGAAGATGACAGAGTTACTGAAGCGGCTGGAAAAATAGGATCATTTTAATCGTACCGTGGTCCAAGCTTCTCCGCCGGCAGCCGCAAAAAATCAATGCCCACCTCTGTTAGAAGAGCCGCCTGTCTCTGTTGGTGGACCTGAGCCGCAACTCGTGATGCTTACGGGTTCGGGGCAACCCACTAGTTTGATTGACAAAAAATATCAAGAAGATACTGCATTGATTAACGGGGTATGTCGCGATATTTTAGCAATCCCGACGGGACTCCGTCTCCTGCGCATTCTTCTTCAGATCAGAAAGCCCAGCACGACGCTGTCTCCCAGGTCGAAAGTTCATGCTCTTCTGCAGACAACAAGGCCAAGCAAGAACCCGGCTTCAAGATGCAGTCTTCTCATTCTTCTTCAGGTAACGAGGACACCGACACCAACTCCAACTCCGAGGTGGCTGCCGCAACGACTACTTCAGCCGCGTATGACAGAGAGGTACAGTAACTCGAAGAGAATAAACTGGAGAGATACATTGATCGTACATTTCTTAATTTCTTGTTCGATTCGAACATGTGAGGTTTTAATTCGAGGACAGTTTTTTTCCGAGTGCAGAATAATTTTTATTTGAGGACAAAGTAATTGTATTTTTTTGGCAATTGTATTGGACAAGGTTATTCTATCTTTTTAGACAAAGTAATAATGTATTGAATTGGACTATAAGGGGAACGTGCGGTAGATCAGGTGTGGTTGGGTCCAACGTCCCCCCACCATCTCAATCTGGTCGGCTACATCGTTACTACCTCAGACGATCCTGTGAACACCAGTTTTTGCTACCAAAACGCGAACGAGATGATATAATGGCCGTGCGAGAACGCAGGCACGGGTCAATCCCCTATTCTCTGTGCAAAAGGAGGGACGATCCCAGGTTGCTACTTAATGTGGAACGAGATCACAGATGTTCCCCGGTTCAAAATTTTCGACCACGTGACCATCCTATGAACGCCCCAGTTTCAGCTCGTGCTACCAAACCTTGAACAACGTGCTAAAATCAGCTTGTACTACCAAACGAGATCACAAAAAACTGTTACCATGGGCATTCCAGTTTGAGTTCGCTGAGGTCAATAGTGACAACGCTCGATGCAAATTATGACCGATAAGACGAAATTGACACATAGGATGACATTGTTTTGGCATTTGGTTCACACAAAGCTATGGACAAATATTATAAAACGTAGTACATCCTTATGCTGATGAGTCCAGCAAATACACAATATAGAATCATAATAAAACAGTACATATCCTTTTCTAGCGCACCCCCCCCCCCCCCCCCGAAGCCATCAATGTTGCTAGAAGGCCACCCGATGAAGGTACGGGTATTTCTTAGTATCTAGAGTACCACTGAACGGCTTCTGAAGCATTTGCGTTGTATCCAGGCGCAGGGATAGGAACCAGTGAGGTACAGTGTAGCCACCAGGATACAATGCATCAAAAAACACAGTTTCCTGAATGATTCCATGAAAATTTATATGTCTAACAAAATGAAGAGGCCCCGCTGCAGGTATCTCTACTGGTAACAGCACCTTCAGGTCATCGGTCAAGTCAATGGTCTCTTCCAGAACCCACCTTTCAACCCCATTGGGATCACTTGCGCGCTTGAATACTTGAAAGATGGTACCGTGTGGCAACGACACAAGGTTTTCCGCCCTCAGCTTCTCCGAAACAATATTCTGCGGAAGCCTCATCCGCGGCTGCGGGTCGCAGTTCGCCCGGGAGCTCAATATTTGAGAATTTCAATGATGCTTTATCGAGTGCCAGTAGATAGCTGCTATCTGTGTAACCCCAGTACAGGGACTTGTTGCCGATGGAGCCAAGGTCCAGACGGTTCAGGTTAAAATTAAACGGGGCGACTTCTTGCCATGGATAATCTGACCACTTCATTTCAGACGAGGAGAAGACCAAAGCCCGTACCCTACTCCCTGTGTCGGTAGCAAGAACTACGACACGAAAGGAGTTTGGGTCCACATCCGTGCGGACCAAACGGGGAGGGTACAGATGAGGCATCGCAATAAGATCATCCCACACAATCTCATCACAGAAGAAATCAAAAACATCAGATGACCATCTCATCATTGGGTTGTACACCACGAACTTCCACGTAACAGAATTCACCAGAAGTAGCAATCCGTCAATGCAGTCGGCAATGTTCCAGCTAACCGTTTCACTACTAGAAAGATTGAGCACTTTGGTGAGGAAGAAGTCCCCATTTTTAACAATGGCGTTGATCTTCGGATCACAATCCCTAGTGATGCAGAAAGAGGGAAGCAAAGGACCGTCAATCCTTGCCAAGATAGATTCGTTGATGAAACAGCCGAGGAGTGGCGGTCCCGAGTGCAGGCTGCAAAACTCTCGGCGAAACTTCGGCGAATACAGCCACTTTCGCCACGCCTTTTTCGCGTACATCGCGTTGAGAAGCGTCTTATGGCAGGGGACTTGGGCGAGAATTGATACCTCAAGGTCGTCGCCGAGTGAGCCGAAAGCACTCGCCATCATCGACGCCGATCCCTGCTTGTTTGTCCCCTCTGATTTGTGTAGGGCTCCTCTGCTCCGAGCCGCGGGGGAAAACACTCAAGTTGTGGGTGGGGATGGGGTGGGGGATTCTCGCGATGCAAACATATGGGTGCGTCAGTGGCACTTAGGGCTGTAGACAATTTAAGTCAGGCACCAGACAATACTGTTCTCGGAGGAAAGCATTCTCACTTCTCAGAGCATTGCACGGGACGATCCCTTGGGCAACGGTCAACGGCTTTATTTCATAGGATGAGACAGAAGGCTCCACTCCACTACTCTACTCACATCTCTAGAGAAAATAACATGGTATCTCATGTTATAGCAACATCTGTTCTTAACCAAGATGATACAAATGTTACTTTTAATTGCTCAAACTATAGGCACACGATGAAGGCTGTCCATTAAAGGTTAAACTATCCTATTGAACGGTCCCCGGTTTTAGCTCGTGCTACCAAACCATTCTTGTTGGCAATGGCATTCAAGTTTCAGTAGCTGACGTCAATAATAACAACATTCGATGCAATCTATAACTAATAAGACGAAATTGATACAAAGCGCAACACATAATATGTGTATATAAGGTGCGAGAAATCAGAGGACCGAACAGTCAAGGGAGAACCCGTCACGGGACGATCCCTTGTTATAAAATTTCGAGACGGGGACGTTCCCATGTCTTTTATTTCAGCTCGTGCTACCATACCTTGAACGAGATCAAAGAAAATTGTTGTCAATGGCATTCCAGTTTCAGTAAGATGATGTCAATAATATCTACTTCTCCCAAATATGACTTATAAAACGAAATTAATATAAAGCGCAGCACATCCGTCTACTGATGAGTCCAGCAAATTAATACACAACTAGAATCATAATAAAACAGTACATATCCTTTTCTAACACAGCATCTTAGCATCGATGCTGCTAGAAGGCCACCCGATGAAGTACGAAAATTTATTAGAATCACGACTAGTACACCTGAACAACTTCTGCAGCTTTATTGTATCCAGGCGCATGGATAGGCACCAGTGAGGTTCTTCCCACATAGGATGATACAACACATCAAAAAACAAGGTTTCATGAACGATTCCATGAATCTTGAACCTATCTGCAATATGATCACAATCCTCTATTTCTTCTGGTAACAGCTCAATCAGTTGACTGATCAAGTCCACGGTATTTCTCGTCACCCACTCATCCCCATTGGGACTGCTTTCGCGCACGAGCACGATTAAGAGTAGTTTCTGTGTGACAACAACGCAAAGTTTTCCGCCTTCTACTTCTCTGAAGCCATACCGAACTCGACTAAGCTGAGAGGGAGTCAAATCTGGGAATCGCACATCGTCCGGGAGCTAAATAGTGGAGAATTCCAACGATGCTTGATCGAGTACCAGTAGACACTCGCGATCTCCGTTACCCCAGTACAGGGACTTGTTGCCAATCGAGGCAATGTCTGTAAACTCCAGATTACCAAACGGGGTGACTTTTTTCCATGGCCCAACTGACCAATTCATTTTAATCGAGGAGAAGACCGCAGTCCGTACCCTACCCTCGTTCTCGGTAGCAACAACTATGACACGGAAGGAGCTTGGGTTCACATCCGAGGGGACCAAACGAGGAGGGAGCTCTTCAGCCCTCTCAATCATATCTTCGAACAGAATGTCTTCACCGCATTCATAAAAAAAATCAGATGACCAACACGTCATTGGGTTGTACACCATGAGCTTCCTCGTCACCATATTCATCAAAAGTAGTAATCCATCGACGCAGTCACTGATTTCCCAGCAGACAGATTCACTATTGGTGCGGCTGAGCACTTTGGTGAGGAAGAAATCCCCTTTTTGAACAATGGCGTTGATCATCGGATCAGGATCCCTAGTGATGGTGAAGGAAGGAAACGTGGGGACAGTTGTCACCTGGGTGGAGTCGTTGCTGAACCAGCCGAGGATTGGCGGCGCTGAGTGCGGGCTACAAAACTGACGGCGAAACTTCGGCAAATACAGTCCCTTTCGCAGGACTTTCTCGCGTACATGGCGTTGAGTAGCGTCTTGTGGCAAGGGACTCGGGCAATAATTGAAAGCTCAAGGTCTTTGCCGTGTGAGCCAGAAGCAGTCTCCATCACCGACGGCGATCCCTACTTGTTCCTCCCCTCTATTTTTTGTAGGGATCCTCTACTCTTGGTCGCGGCGGAAAGATAAACAAGTCAAAAGAGGGGGGGGGGGGGGGTTGATTCTCGCGAAGCGAAGCTAGTAGGAGCAGTAAAAGCAGGGGAAGCTCTTGAGGAAGTGGTTACTGGAACTGAACATCCCTGGTTAACTGTGGTGAACAAGGGAACATCTCGGTCGCCTCTTTGATCGAATCCTCTATTCCTCTGTTCTAAATGCTCGATCAGGGGACGATCCTGAACAGTCTCCAGTTCCAAACCTCGAACGAGATCGAGGAAAATTGTTAGCGAGTATAATTCGCTGAGGTCAATAATGGTAACGTTAGATGCAAGTTATGAGTGATAAGACGAAATTCATCCATCAAAAGTTGAACGAGATCAATCACTATACTTTGTACACAGGATGTGATCGAGACTCAAGGGATTCATTCTTGGCACTAATGGAGGACATGAATTATGGGAAATTTATCTATGTGACAGTCTATTAAAAAGGACTCGGAACATCCCCTGTTAATAACTGTGGCGAGCAATGGAACATCCCTGGTTAACTGTGGTGATTGTGGTGAACACGGGAACATCTCCTGCGCCTCTTTGATCGAATCCTCTATTCCTTGTTCTAAATGCTCGATCAGGGGACGATCCAACAATAGTGTCCAGTTTCAACTCGTGCTACCAAACCTCGAACGAGATCGAGGAAAATTGTTAGCGAGTATAATTCGCTGAGGTCAATAATGGTAACGTTAGATGCAAGTTATGAGTGATAAGACGAAATTCATCCATCAAAAGTTGAACGAGATCAATCACTATACTTTGCACACAGGATGTGATCGGGACTCAAGGGATTCATTCTCGGCACTAATGGAGGACACGAATTATGGGAAATTTATCTATGTTACAGTCTATTAAAAAGGACTCGGAACATCCCCTTTAACTGCGGTGAACATGGGAACATCCTGTGGTTAACTGCGGTGAACAAGGGAACATCCGTAGTTAACTGCGGTGAACAACGGAACATCCCTGGTTAACTGTTGTGAACTTTAAACGATATTGTAGTTGCATATGAATGCTAAAATTACAACGATGTAATACATATCTATTTGAAGTTTGCAACGTGGACAGCTCATGTTATAGAGGAAAGTTAAAACGAACAAAATGTGGTCTCCTCTTCATCTCTGTCCCCATTACATAGCTCGATGCTCACGGGACGATCCCTGCTCATTGGTCAAATCAATACGTTAATTTTGTCGGGAACATCCCTTGTGAAGGCCTCCATATGAACGTAGGATTATGAAACGCACGAATAGGAAAAACGTAGGATTGGAGTTGGCCTATCAAGTGCAATCCTACAGGAATTGAAAACGCAGGAAAACTTTCTATACAACGTTTGGATGTAAAACAGAAAAAACAAAGGAATTCAAATAGAGAGAGAGAGTCTGAAAGGAAACTTTCCAAGAGGTTGGACCTCTTGCTAGAATTCCACCAAAATTGCAATAGAAGAAAGCATTCCATAGGAATTTCATAGGATTTATAAGAGCACAATCATTTGTTCCAAAGTGTGTCATAGGAAACATTCCTACAGGATTTGAATCCTACAAAATTCCTCTATTTTTCCTTTGTAGTTGATACGCACAGGATGATACAGGGATACTGACCGACCACTGAGCAACTCACCGGTGAAATCAATTCACGATCTTTTCCAGGCCCAACGCCGTGCACGCCTGCGGCCACTCCGCACCGGGAGCTGGGAAGGCTACACCAGACCATCGCATTCTCGCAGTGTGAAAGTAAATGACCTGTACTAGTATGTCATCATGGGCTATGCCTATGCGCAGAGATGATCCGTGTGTGGATTATTTTATCCCTGGAATATACCGTGAAGGCTGTGACTTGTACCATGTTCCACAGATCCGCGGCACCACGCCACAACTTGAGCAATCCTTATCCCTTTTTTCTCATCCCCCGGGCCTATTAATAATTCGGCAAAGCAAGAGGTTCTCCAATCTCATAACCTTCTTACTCGTCGCTTCCTCTGCTACCGTCTACTTCCATCTCCATGGCGGACCCGCTCAGACTGCCATGGCCAGACTTCTCCCTCATCTTTGCAAACTCCAGATGATTCAAAGTGGATTTCTGGAGATCTCATAATAGGTTACTTCGTAGATTTCTGGAGATCTCGTATGAGATCCCAGAGTGGTTGTGTCGTCGTCGTCCTTTCCCATGTTCTCTTTATGTTATGATCGACGTCGTCCTACCATCGCCGGGTAGCCGGCGGCAGTGGCAATCCAGAGCTGCTTTCCTAAATCTCTGGTTGTTTCTTCAGAATGGCTGATGTCGTCATTGCCTCAGAACAAGGAAGGAGATTGATGAGGACTGTTTGGACTGTTAAATCTTGTTGTATCTCAATTTTATTATTTATTTTCTGAGGTGATACTTTTGTCATCATAATCATATGACTGTTAAATCTGTTTATGCTAGTCTTCTAGCTTGCCTTGTAATCTTTTGATATAACGAAAGATATTCATGTTTGAAGTCGACGCGTTTTCAAATGGAAATTAAAGTTGTGGCCTCCTTCGCATTTCATATGAACGGACTATCTGGTCAGACACGTTTCGAGAGAATTCTAATGAATATAACCAAACTCATGAGCAATGGCCAAACGTTTTCAGCGATTTTTTCTGTTTCAGGTTGTGAAACTTTTTTTGATTGAATCTGATGAAACTTTTCTGATTCTCGTTGAATCTGGACCTGTACGTAACCAAACGTGTACTAATGAATATAACCAAACTCGTGAAGGGACGGATAGTCAACCGATTAGTGACGAACCGGTCAAAATTTTGGGGCAGGGTTCCCCTGACATGAGCCAGGGTCACTGACACGTGGACCTGGCCCAACTTTTGGCCGCCCGCTCAAACTCGCCGCTGGGCAGCGCGCGCTGGGGATTCGAATTTCGTTCGAGGATGGGCGAAACGGGGAAATGTCGGTTTTGTGCCTGTCCTCCCGAAAGCTTTCGTGTCTCCGCGAAGGGTATTTTGGGAAAGTACCTCGGCCAACTCTTAAAATATCCCTATTCTTCTCCTGAACAGAGCCATCCCCCAGTTCAAAAAAAAAAAAAACCAGAGCCAAGGCATCCCCAATCCCCAGCTCTTCTTCTGGTCGCACCATTGCTAGGATCCCCAATCCTCCCACCGCCGCTGCCCCACCCACCCCCCGGTTCGCCGCCCCGTACTCCCTGGTCCCTGGTCGCCCATTCCTGACTCTCCTCGCCGTTTCTCTCGGCCCCCTTCTTCCAGGAGCGCAACCACCGATGGCACGTCTTCCTCTCAAGACTCCGACGACACCAGTGGGGAATGCCGGACTGAAGCGGAAGCATGAAGGTACTTGTTTTCCTTGTTTCGTAGGCACAAGAGAAACACTTGATACTCGTTTAGGTAGTCTGTGATTGTTTGTGGGATGCGGTGAGTGCTGTGCAATGCTGAGTTCATACGTATGTAGTTTTGGTACGTTTTGTTGAGCTACAGATCCAGAAAAATCTTCAGATCTGGAGCGGGGATCTATGGTTGCCTGATATCACCACTTTAATATTGTTTTTGACTTAAAACGTAGGTTAAATTACTTCATTGGAAGCAGCCTGGCAGTTCCATTACATTAACTGCATCTGTACCTTTCTCATTCGAATGCTTGAACCATGATGATAATCTGTATTTACTTGAGTAGTATACTAGTATTTTAAGCTTATTACCCAAAGAGTACAGCGCTATACCTGATGATTATGCTTCTAAATGTATTCATCAAAATGCACTGCAACCCCATATAAAGCTTATTGCACACTTGAGTACAGCTACATACTTTGATGATTACATTCATTTGACGTTGCTTCTATATGCATGTGGAAGGAATAACAATCAAAGGAGACCTACCAGCCGAAGACCTGTTGGAGATGCGGTCAAGCCCCTTCCAGAAGGTATCACAACGTCTGATTGCATCAATTTTATATCTTATGAACACTGTTAATCTGATTTGGCTTCTTTCAGTAAAGCATACTATATCAGATAACCTCATCTTACCATAATGCACCATGTGCAGGAAAAGCGTGTGACAATGGAACAGAAGAGTGAGGGGATCGAATCCACTGGGTCTCAGTGCTGCATCTGTGTGGTAAAAAGCAAAAGGAACGATGCCTTAGATAACCAATCACGAAAGCTTCGTTTCCTTTGTCGTTGCAAGCTTACCGTTTACATTTTCGTCCACATCTTTCCAGAAGAAAGTAATGCATCGCGCTGCGGAGGTGACCGGATGTGACACTTTTGAGGATAGCCAGGATCCTTTTGTAAGTCCTTGTCCCGTTTTATCTCATCTTGCACATTGGTTCACTTCATGCAGTCTTAGTATATGATGGAAACCTGAGTTGATGCTCTTTATTTGCCAGGATGTTGATAACGAAGTTGGTCCTCAAGTTGTGGGATCTGGTACAGTTGTTGAAGGTGTGGGCATCAAGTCACTCTCCAAGGACCCCTTCGACCATTTATAAGAGCTTCATGTTGAAGTTCTAACAACTAAAGAATGCCACAAAGCACTTCGATGACTGATGGATAAGCAGCATCAAGAGTTGGCAACGTTGAAGGAGGAGGCAAAAGAAGCAGATGCAGCAAGGAAATCTCAGTCCGATGAGATTGAATGTTTGCAGAAGCAAAATGAAGCTGACAATGTCCGCCTGGAGGAACCGCTGAAGCTCCATCACATGTCTCGTCCTAGACAAACTGTACACTGAAATCGTAAGTATGCTCTCCTTACCCTTTGGTTGTGCGATAGATGTAGTTTTGTTTGTTACTTATTTGGGATTATGCCTCGCGGCACATGTTAATGAACCGTCAACAAGAAGCTTGTATATATATTTTGTCATTTCTGTTCTGTCATCTATGTAACATCCATTCCAATATAAATGAGTTTTGGGATTGTAATTGGACAAAGAAATGAGTCAGCAGCAAAATGGCAACCCGGCCCAGCTGTTGTACGAACGAAAACAAATTACGTGTATGGGCTATAAACACAACGGCCCAATAATACGCTGGGCTTGAAACAAATTGTGACGAAATGCACACTGACATGTGGGCCCGGCCCTTTCAAGCCCACTACTAAACAGTAACAAACGGCCCACCATTGGTGGGACCCACCATCAGTACTGGGCCTACATGTCAGCTGAAACAGTAACAAAACGGCCCACTTTGTGTGGGACCCACCATATTTGTTGGGCCTACATGCTGCTGAAACAGTAACAAAACGGCCCAGCTAAAATTGGGCCGTTAGTGGACCAAATCACGATTTATGACGAAAATGGGCGATGCCATGTCAGCAGCCACGTCGGATCGCCATTCGACGTGGCCAGTGGCTAGGTTCGGCTCAGTTTATGTCCAATGAGGAACCGTCACCATCCTGTGGCCTGTGTCTAAAAAAGGTCATAAATCACGACTGACCACGCTCGACTGCTGATGGACCCTAAAAGGTTATGACGAAAAATTCGTTACTACAAGCAGTCGGTGACGCGTTTAAAACGTCACTAATCAGCATATCTGTTCTAGAGCTTGTTGGATCCAAGCATAGCACCTCCGGGTTAACCTTTTTACACGAAGCGAGGACGAAAGAGTAAGAGGGGTGCAATGTGCATGCGCGTGCCAGCCCCACATGAGGGCTGGGCGGTAAGCGGTTTTGGACCCAGGGTGTTACACAGACCCTCTTTTTCTCCCCTTCGATGGACAGGCACCTAGCCTGCGACAGGTTGGCCAAGACAATCCACTTTTTGAGCTCATCCACCATCTGCTTCATCCTCCGCTCCATGGCCTCCTCACTCTCCTTCAATCTCTGCTCCATGTTGACCTTTGCAGCGAGAGCATCGCGAAGGTCGTTAGAACAATGCCTCCTTGCTCGCATAAACTGGTTTGACTGATGCCACAACTTCTTGAAGGACACCTGAACTCTCTTCGGCCATTCTGGGTCAATCCACTTGACGTAGGAGCACTACTTTCCGTCCTCCTGCAAACATGGTTAGCAAAATGAACTACCTGAAAACGGCGATATAGAGCAATATGAATCATACAGCATGAAAAAGGTAGAGAAAAACCTCAAGGCGACAGCCGAGGAATCGGTGTCCAGTGTTCCTCCCGCCCTAGCAGACCTTCCTACGAGGACGGCCATGGGCGCAGCGCTCGTCCGTGCTCCTGTCGATCCCATGCCAGTGCCTCTCTTCCGTCTCGGGCGGAAGATCGTTGTCCTAGGTCACAACAAAACAATCCCCAAATAAAACCATTGGCAGAGCAAAATGAACCAAAGATCTAGGGTGAATCACAGGTTATCGAGCTCACCGAATCACTCAGATAGTCGCTGGAGTCGCCGGAGTAAGTGAAAGTGTGGACGGATTTGTCGGAGTCGTCTCCGGCGTGGGACGTTGAGGAAGACATCTCGAGGCTCGATGGCGTGACCTTGGGTCCTGCCAATGATCCAATCATTAATTTTGCTCAGATGCACACATCGGATAGACCCCGGCTCGGCTCTTTCAATCACGGGATAATTGACTACTACAGTAACAAGTAGCATCAACACAAAAAAATAAACGCAAGGCGAATCACCATATCAAAAAATAGAGGCGAACTGCAGGATTTATAAATGGAGTAATAGGCAGTCTACAATTACCTTAGTACAAAATATACTTAGACAATGATCGGTACAAATAATTTCCGCGAAAACAACAACGAACAGCTGGAGTAATATGTGCCAACCATGACCCTACAAGAAATCACGTTGCCCGCGGCGGCATAGGCACCATGAAGACAAACACAGGAAGCATGAAAGCGGAAGCACCTAACGCGCACGCGGGCTCTTCTGATGCAGGCGCCTCGGCACTGAGTTCCCATGCAGCAGGTGTGCCGGAAGCCGGTTCCCTTGCAGCACGACCCTCGGCCGCCGCCTCCCCTGCAGCTCGGCGGCGCTCCCTACTGCGCGACCGCGTGATCGGGCCACCACCAGCGAACCCGCCGTCCTGCCCGCCGCGGCCCACCCCACCGAGACCGCCACCGTTCAAGCCACGGCCTGCACCGTGGCGCGCCCCGGGCACCACCAGTGAGTGAGCTGATCTGGTCGCCGCGGCCTTCATGCTCGCCGCCGCCTCGCGCGCCACGGCCGGCAGAACCGAGTGGAGCGCCCCCCTCACTGTGGCCCGCCCAAACGCGACCGCCGCTACCCGGCTCGCCGCAGCCGGCCCCAACGAGCACGCCGCCGCGCCCGCTGCTGCCCGTAACAATGACCGCGCCGCCCGGCTCACCGCAGCCGGCCCCACCGAGCACGCCGCCGCGCCCGCCACTGCGCCCGCCGCTGCCCGTAACAACGACCGTGCCGCCCGGCAAGCCGCAGCCGTGAAAGCCGCGGCCGGCCCCAAAGAGCCCGCGGCCATGACAGCCAGGACTGCCGCGGCCCCTCTCAAAACCTTCTCCCAACCCCCTCATGTAATCCTGTAGCTGCCTTTGGTTCTGCCTGTCCTCCATCGCTGGCCGGCGCTCACAGGGATCCGGGAGTGAGAGAAATGTGAAAATGGTGAGGAAAGAACCGAATGAGATTTTTTTATATTTTGAAGCCTTCTCTGCAGCGCAATGATGCCTAGGGCAGACGCGCTAAAGTGTTGGCGGCAACTTGCCGGGAAGGCGGGAACACTGTGCGGATTTCGTCGGTTGACACGCCACGTCAGATGAGACAAGCGCTTCCCAATTTTGACAAAATATTGAAGATTTTTACTATGGTTAGTTTCAGTGGGGGTTTCATTAGCACTAAATGAGGCTCCACATCACATCAATAATGAGCGCGTTCAAGGAATACCAACTTAAGACAAAACTCTAATATAGCTGTTGTGCTACTCTAGTCTCTCGAGACTGGCCTATGTTCATCGGGTAGAGTTGGGACAAAACAGTTGCAACACCGGATAGAGTCTTGACGAAACAGTTGCATCAATGGATCCTGCACTAGTGCTCCTGTAGCAGAAGATTGTAGACCAAAGGATTGTCCCTGCCTGCATTCTCGCATCCAGGGATTGTCCCGCGTTCTCACTATCATCCAAGGGGTAGCGCGCGCTCAAACAAAATTGTAGACCAATGTCTGGTGTTGCCACGTTCAGTTGATGCATGTAGAAGATTACCGAATGTAATCCCATCTTGCAGCTTGCATGCAATGGAAAACCTGTGTACAAAGAAACCAAGATGGCCTTTGTTCAGTATTGGATTGTGAGTTGTAGAATCCCCAGTCGTGAAATCTGGAGGTCAAATTCTTAGTAGTATTTGTTTGTATGGATTCCACAATTCAGCTTTCAGTATCTTTTTACAATGCTCCAGATTGTAGAATCCAGATTCAAAAGCTGGCCCTTTTGTTTCAGTTTCTGTTTTCAGAGTCTAGCATCTACAAAGTACAATCAAATGCTATAAACAAAGGGGCCACATCTCTTCGTTGCCTCATCGGAGTAGAAGCCCTCCCCGCGACAGCAAAATGAGCACATTACCTCTATAGCTGATGTGGCACTCTCGAAACTGGCCTAAGTTCCGTGGGATACAATCGTGAAACAAAACTGTAGACCATTGCGGTAATGGATCGTCTGATGTTTAAACGCATGCAACACAGGATTGTCCAGTGCCAATATTCTCGCATCAAAGGATTGTCTCGTGTTCCCACTATCATCCAAGGGGTAGCGCGCGCTGAAACAAAATTATAGACCAATGTTTGGTGTTGCCGCGTCCAGGTGATGCGTGTAAAAGATTACCGAATTTAATCCCATCTTGCAGGTTGCATGCAGTGGATAAACCTGTGTACAAAGAAACCGAGATGGCCTTTGTTTCAGCATTGGATTGTGAGTTGTAGAATCCCCAGTCGTGAAATCTAGAGGTCAAAATCTTATAGTAGTATTTGTTTGTATGGATTCCACAATTCAGCTTTCAGTATCTTTTTACAATGCTCCAGATTGTAGAATCCAGATTCAAAAGCTGGCCCTTTTGTTTCAGTTTCTGCTTTCAGAGTCTAGCATCTACGAAGTACAATCAAATGCTATAAACAAAGGGGCCGCATCTCTTTGTTGCCTCATCGGAGTAGAAGCCCTCCCCGCGGCAGCAAAATGAGCACGTTATCTCTATAACTGACGTGGCACTCTTGAAACTGGCTTAAGTTTCGTGGGATACAATCATGAAACAAAATTATAGACCATTGCGGTAATGGATCGTCTGATGTTTAAAAGCATGCAACACGGGATTGTCCCGTGCCTGCATTCTTGCATCAAGGGATTGTCCCGTGTTCTCACTATCATCCAAGGGGTAGCGCACGCTGAAACAAAATTATAGACCAATGTCTGGTGTTGCCGCTTTCAGTTGATGCGTGTAAAAGATTACCGAATTTAATCCCATCTTGCAGCTTGCATGCAGTGGATAAACCTGTGTACAAAGAAACCGAGATGGCCTTTCTTTCAGCATTGGATTATGAGTTGTAGAATCCCCAGTCGTGAAATCTGGAGGTTAAAATCTTAGTAGTATGTTTTTGTATGGATTCCACAATTCAGCTTTCAGTATCTTTTTACAATGCTCCAGATTGTAGATTCAAAAGCTGGCCCTTTTGTTTCAGTTTCTGCTTTCAGAGTCTAGCATCTACGAAGTACAATCAAATGCTATAAACAAAGGGGCCGCATCTCTTCGTTACCTCATCGGAGTAGAAGCACTCCCCGCGGTGGCAAATGAGCACGTTTATCTCTATAGCTGATGTGGCACTCTCAAAACTGGCCTAAGTTCGTGGGATACAATCGTGAAACAAAACTGTAGACCATTGCTGTGGATCATCTGATGTTTAAACATATGCAACGGGATTGTCCCGTGCCTGCATTCTCGCATCAGGGATTGTCCCGTGTTCTCACTATCATCCAAGGGGTAGCGCGTGCTGAAACAAAATTGTAGACCAATGTCTGGTGTTGCCGCGTTCAGTTGATGCGTGTAAAATCTCAATAGCTGCTGTGCTGTGGTACTCTCGAGAGTCGAGACTGGTCTTTGTTCATGGACAGAGTGGTGAAACAAAACAGTAGACCATTAGGCCACGGATTGTCTATGCCCATAAACACTTGAACTGGGGATTGTCCCTGACTGCATTCTCATTCTCGTCCAAGGGTAGCCGGTGGCACGCAAACGCAATCGCGGAACGATTCCCAACTTTAATCTAGTCTTGAATCAACCGCAATGGGATAAGTGGTGCATAAGCGGTCCATTTTTCCTTTTAATTCACAATTACAACTTCAAACATGTATAGATTCCTAATATATTATCCAAATGAGGTAACTTTTGTTTCAGAATTCTTGTAAAATCAAGATCTATCGTCTGGTGCGTCTGCATAATCCTAATTGATTAAAGTGGTGCAATCGTTCGTCCGTTCGATATTAGTCACTATTAATTAGTTTCTTCGCCTTTTTGTACCTCTCAAACGAAGTCGACCTTGGGATGTTCTTTGGCGAACAAGTACAAATTATACGTGTGTACGTAATATATTTTTCACGGAATTTTAGAAAGAACACTGACTTGTATGTGTGTGATTCCAGGTGAAGTTGGTTCCGATCTCTATGTGACAACTACTCCGATGTAATGGCTCCACACAAACCCATCTTGAATACATTTAGAAAAATTCCTTACAAATTCTATAGGCTCGATTACACTTGGAAAAGGCCCACAACAAATTGTGGCTTAGAAATCAAAAAAAGTTTGGGAGATAGAAAATACACAAATTATTGAAAAAAATCACCATTTTGTTTGTCTTTTTTGTGAGATGTGGCCCTGAGCAAGGCGGGACCCACTTGTCCGTGAGAGCTATCGTCCCAGTACCAAAGGCCGCAAATATCGCCTCACTAGTCACTATAGATTCTCTGCCGCTTCTTTTTCATCGTTCCCGCCGCGCATCGCTGTTGTACTAGCCGCACTACCTCATCGTCTCGCACCGGCTTCCTGCGCCATGGCTCCTCCATCGCTGATGTCCTCAGGCAACCCCGGCGGCAGCGGCATCGACGCAGGTGAAGAAGAATGGTCTAGGTACCTCCTTGCCTATTCCGATGACGAGGCGTACCCCGGCCCCCGCGCTTCGGGTGACTCCGTCCTCAACAACGGCAGGTCCAGGAGCACTCCACTCAGTGCAGTGAAGGAGGCGGCTGAAGAAGGTGAAGTTCCCGCAACTCCGACGGCCAACTCACCCTCGGTAAGTTCGATCCCCTGTTTTCACAAAAGGTTCCATTAGGTTTATTTTTTTTATATCAAGGTTCCATTAGGTTCGATCAGGGTAAGTTGGGTCTATTTTTGCTGAGATCATGGTTGATATTTTTCTTTTTCCATTGAGTACTTTTCACTGCTAGGATTACCGCTGCAAGATCTGCTACATTTGTTGTCAACCGAGATCGATCCATAGGTTTTGGATTAGAGTTGCTTCTTAAATTTCGGATGCGGAAGTTTTACTTTCGCCGCGCCTGTGGACTCTGTTCATGTAGTTGACCGATGACGAGGTGCCGTTCGAGTCCGATAATGATGTGCCGCTGTCCGATGATAAGGCGCCGCCGTCGGACGATGACGTTCCTTCCTACTATGGGGTGTCGTCTGAGGAGGAGGTGGAGCAGGAGCAGGAGCAGGAGTAGGACGATGAGGAGCAGGATCTGCCGCCATCGGCGTTCACCGAAGAGCCTGATTGGCGCGGCATCGATGAGGATAGCGAAAGGGTCTGCTACCATGGCTTGCCTCTACGGCGCAAGGTGTGGTGGGGAGGGAGGAACAGTGGCTGGCGCTTCCTGGGTTGTCAACTAGAGGTGAGTTCATTCACGGGTAGTACTTCTTCACGGCCATGCTCTCTTGCTCTCTTTTTGTAGTACTAAATTGTTGTAAATGTGCGCAGGAGTCCCCGTGTGCATTCTTCTGTTGGCATGATAACCCATGGGCGGCGAGGGTATAGAGGACCATGAACGACCTATGGACGCTGGGGTCGGTCACCGTCCATATGGTGACAGAGGCTACACAACAGCTGAGGAGCAAGGAAGACGAGCTCGAGGTCGTGAAGAGTAGCAAGGAGGAAGAACTCAAGGCGGTGAAGAGGAGGAACACGGAAAAGCTCGAGGCGGTGAAGAAGGCATTTGGTAATGGCATCGCTGCAGATAACACAGCTGGGATAAAGCGTGCATGGATGGCCGCCACCGTCGGCCTTGGTGTGTGTTGACGGTGCAAGAATCAAGAATTTACCGTCAGCATATCGGTAAAAAAAAAGCTAACCACCAAGATTATGTGCATAGTAGTTAGGAATTAACATACTTCCACGAGTTTTGGTGAATTTTGGATGCAGGAATGAATAATGGAGGAAACTAGCCCTGACTCAAAGAAAAGTCAGGCCGGCCGGCCCCCCTTGGCGCCCAAAGGCCTCGACCTTCCTCCAGCAAGCTGTAAACGGGCTCAAACGTCATAAAACAAAGTCTGTTCAGCAGAATTCCACCGACATACTGTCTGGTGGGCTGTTTGGGCCTCAACTTGGCCCTTACTCAAGTTCTGCCGCCCCCAAGAAGCCACCGACCTACGGACCGACTTCAATAGGCAATCAGGGACGTCCAGGAGTGAGGCGGTGGCGAACCGCCACATCGGGCGGCCGGCCGGCCCCCCTGGTAGGCCGGCCGGCCTGCCTTGGCGCGCCCGCCACTCCACCTCGCGCTATAAGATACCCCCTGTCCTAAGGACCCTATAAATACCCCTGGTGTCCGCAGGAACAACTCGCACCTTACTGATCCAAGAGATCCATTACTCATTTGTAGAAGTAGAGTTATTATTTAGGAGTTAGAGTAGAGTAGAGTAGAGTGAGAGCTCTTCTCGAGGTTCCGGAAGTCTTCTCGGAGTTTCGGTATTGTTCTTGTATCCTAACTCTTGTAGAATTACTCTTTTATTATTTATATAATTATTTCTATAATTATTTAGTTTATTCTTTATTTATTTCTTTTAGTAATTCTTTTCTATTTAAGTTTATTTACTTAGTTAAGCTAGTGCTCATAATAGTCTTGTTGTGGGTTTCGTGATTGTGTCTAAGTAGTATGAGTGAGTGCTTTGCCGAAATGGAGTTCGCGCTTAGTGAAAGCTATGCTACATTCTTAGATAGGGCTATTCTCTCGATCAAGGATAGTTCCTCTAGGGTAGTTGTAAGCACGGTGCTTAGAACTATACCTATGCACGATTGGCGTGTTTTTTTACGGAGAACGGTAGCCCCATGTGTGACAGGCGTGTTCAGGCCTTTGCAATCCGCCACGTTCAAAGGCAAACCAACCGGGTTCTCAACAGCGGTTAGATCCTGGGGGAACCTGCAGTATTAGGGTTCAGTACCAACCCTGGCACGATGGCCGTGCTCCGAAACAACATGACTTGAGTGTGCATAACCTTAGCTATAGTACATAACCTTGTAGAATTAATTGCTAGAAGTAAATAGATATAAGACTAACACATAGGAATCTTTGTCTCTATCTCGTTGTTCCCCCGTCTTAAGTAAGGTATCGTTATTTCGCATAATAGTATCTACTTTGTTACATTTTCAACTTCCTATCGCTCTACTTCCCTGAGGAAAATATAAGTACGATAACCCTGGAATACTCCAAGGTGAAATGCTACAATGGTGTTCCGTGCACTTGCGGAATTAATGGAAAATTAATTATGCACATATTCACCGCCAACAAGCATTTCTGGCGCCGTTGCCGGGGAAGTAGCAGCTAGGATTTTGAATTATAACATTGTATACTATTGTGAAAGTAGCATTACTTGCTTTTGCGGGTTTACCCTTTTCCTGTTTTCTTGTTGTGGACTTTTAAACAGGACCGTGCATGACTGGTTTAGACCTGCTAGACAACTTCCACTCAGACCCAGAGCAGTTCTTGAGGAGGGCGAGAGCAAGACTCACCCCTCCTTCCGTACGTACAACATCCAAAGCTCTGGCTGTCAAAGGATCCCTCTCATCGGCCATTGACCCATCTGCCTCAACTTCAACCAACAACAACATGGGTGAACCGGTCAAGAAGACGATCCACGAGTTCTCCGCACCAACCATGGAGAACATCCGCGTGGGACACTTCCCGCGCCTCAACAATAAGGACTACGAGCTGAAGCCGACCTTGCTCAACATGATGTTAGCCAGTCCTTTCTATGGCAAACCTTCGGAAGATGCAAACTCTCACCTCCAGAGGTTCCTGATGACGTGCAACACATTTGCACGCAAGGATCAATCTCAAGACGAGATTCGCTTGCAGCTCTTTCCATTCTCAATGCTGGGAAAGGCCCTGCAATGGTTCTACGCGAACTTTGAGGCCCTCGACAGTTATCTGCAGGCCGCGGATTCCCGCATGACGTGTGAAGAGTGTGGCAACACGGGGCACAAGGGAATTCATTGCCCAAATGCCATTGAGGAATGCAACTTCCTCAACAATGGCAATGGATTCCATGCCCAAAACAACTACGGCTGGAACTCCAAGCCCGACCTCTCCTTCAACAGAAATCAGGGAGTGACGACCAGGGGTGGACGTGGAACAGTGGACCCACCATACCCCGAAGGCGCAGACAAAAAGACAACCAAACCACCCCCAAGGAGAAGGTCATAAAGAAGGTTCCTGAAAAGAAGATCCCTGAGAAGAAGGTTCCTGAAGGACAGGTCCCTGAACAATAGGAAGTTGCAGGGGAGAGCTCCGCTGAGGAATTGATGCAACCTCCAGTCGTCGAGCAAACTCCACCAAATGCGGCCCCTCATGAGTACTTTATTGCAATCAAGTGAGGGTCTTCTATGGAAAGAACCCGAGAGAAGTGGAGAAGATTGAGATCACTCCACCAATGCCGCAGCCAGACAAGCTCATCACACACATGAGGAACTACCTGGCAAAAGAAATGGAAAGACGGCCAGCCAATTATTGGAGAAGTCCGAAGAAAGTATCCGAGCAGCCCAAGATGCCACAAGCACCCTCAGCACTTCAAGAAAGAACAGGCGAGTTAAAGTCACTAAGGAGGAGAAGAGCTAGGCGCGCCAAGAACAAACGGGCAGCAACGGTACCCACAGAGGAGAGTACAACATTGGCGCATACAACAATGGTCGCCGCCACAAGCACAAAGAAGTCAACCAAAGTGTGGCGGAAGAAAGAAGGAACCTCTACACCACCTGATTCTCCGGCGAGCGAGGTCGAATCGAGCTGAACAAGAAGGAGAACGTCTAGCTCAAAGACGTAAAAATGAGAGCCCTCCGATTGGGGAGGCCATCCCAATCGTTATCCTTTAGCCAGGCCTGGCACTTGCTTTTTCATTAAAACTTCGAAAACAAAATAAAAAACTATAAAATATAAAAATACCAAAAATAATTCCCGGCGACGCCCACTAGGGGCTAGCCACATGTACCACCCCCATTCTTTTTGCAGGTATAAGAAGGATGGCGGTTGCGGCCTGTTTAAGCTTAAGCCTTGCAAAGGCTCAAGCTTGGGGAGGACCCGCAGGTAAGTCGGCGATTCAATACAAGCTTAAGTCTCGCAAAGACTCAAGCTTGGGGAGGACCGCCAGGTAAGTATTTCTAACGATTAATAAAATACTCCCTGTTTAGAATAAAAATGCTAGAATCTTGGTGATTGCTACACTTAAAGGAAATGATGATTTGTTACATGATAGCTCCCCTTGTGTCGCATTGATGTAACCTCTACTCCTGACATGTGTGTTATTTATCCTTGAGTATAGTGACATCACTTGTGTTGCTACATTTTTGTGGGTTGCATACATCACACCAAGTCTAAGCATTGTGAACTATGATATGGCATGATTAGGATTTTTACAGTTCTTAGCACGGTAAAAGTTCAGAGATGTTTTCATTCTAATTGCTGCAAGTACCTAAAAACCCTTTCGTTTTGTAAACACTTCCCTTGTGAGGATTTATTTACCTACCAGAGCCATATCATACAGATATCATACATCCCCACTCATAGCCATTTGCTCATGCGTTGAGTTTTGTTAAGGTTTAAATGCTTTTGAGAGTAAGCACTCTAAATCTCGGTCATTATTCCTTCGCGTGAGTTTTTGTTTTCTTTCCACCAAAAAGGAATGTTTGAAAAATCATCAAACATCTCCATCCATCCATCACCACTTCATTTGCAAAATATTTTGGGTCTATATCAAAAAGCTCAAGAATATTTCGAAAATGCTCATGAACCTATCATCGCTAGTGCCAATGCACCATGGAGTAAAAAAAAAAGAAGGAGAGACTCCATGGTTTGCAAATATGCACTAAGGTTCTTATCATAAACATCTTGAGCATGAGCATAAAAGAAGACCAAAAGTTTGCAAAACCATCTTCATCAGTGTGTGTTCATCTTCTCCCCCTCCATCACCATTTTTCGTATGACCGAGATATAAAGAGTTGCTATGTCTCTTGAGATTTATTCTTTAGCTTTACAATATACGCATGACAAATGTGCATATCCTTACCAAGCTCCACATACAAGCCTCATTTGGTAGAAGGTAGGATTTGAGTGAAGCTTGTAGGAATAGACTCACTAGAGGGAAGGGAAGTGTGAACCAAAACAAAGGAGAAATTTTTACCTTGTCTTGCAGCACATAAAAACTCTGGACTTAAACCTGCTAGAATTGTTTTATCCAGAAATGTTGTTCTAGTTTTCAATGCTATATGACAAGGTGAAGCATACACGCCCCACACATGTGCAACACTCGTGAAAATTCCGTGCTCTTGTATACTTACCACCATTTAGGGAGTACGTGGTTGCATCTTTATTACCCTTGGGGCGCTATCGTTGTAACTCCTAATCCGCCGGTACCCTGAGTTATTTGCTCGAGGACTAGCAAAGTTAAGCTTGGGGAGTGTGTTGACGGTGCAAAAATCATGAATTTACCGTCAACATATCGGTAAATAAAAAGCTAACCACTAAGATTCTGTGCATAGTAGTTAGGAATTAACATACTTCCACGAGTTTTGGTGAATTTTGGATGCAGGAATGAATAATGGAGGAAACTGGCCCTGACTCGAAGAAAAGTCGAGGCCGGCCGGCCCCCCTTGGTGCCCAAAGGCCTCGGCCTTCCTCCAGCAGGCTGTAAACGGGCTCAAACGTCACAAAACAAAGCCTGTTCAGCAGAATTCCACCGACATACTGTCTGGTGGGCTGTTTGGGCCTCAACTTGGCCCTTACTCAAGTTCTGCCGCCCCCACAAAGCCTCCGACCTACGGACCGACTTCAGTAGGCAATCAGGGACGTCCAGGAGTGAGGCAGTGGCGAACCGCCACATCGGGCGTCGGCCGGCCTGCCTTGGCGCGCCCGCCACTCCACCTCGCGCTATAAGATGCCCCCTGTCCTAAGGACCCTATAAATACCCCTGGTGTCCGCAGGAACAACTCGCACCTCACTGATCCAAGAGATCCATTACTCATTTGTAGAAGTAGAGTTATTATTTGGGAGTTAGAGTAGAGTAGAGTAGAGTGAGAGCTCTTCTCGAGGTTCCGGAAGTCTTCTCGGAGTTTCGGTATTGTTCTTGTATCCTAACTCTTGTAGAATTACTCTTTTATTATTTATATAATTATTTCTATAACTATTTAGTTTATTCTTTATTTATTTCTTTTAGTAATTCTTTTCTATTTAAGTTTATTTACTTAGTTAAGCTAGTGCTCATAATAGTCTTGTTGTGGGTTTCGTGGTTGTGTCTAAGTAGTATGAGTGAGTGCTTTGCCGAAATGGAGTTCGCGCTTAGTGAAAGCTATGCTACATTCTTAGATAGGGCTATTCTCTCGATCAAGGATAGTTCCTCTAGGGTAGTTGTAAGCGCGGTGCTTAGAACTATACCTATGCACGATTGGCGTGTGTCTTTACGGAGGACGGTAGCACCACGTGTGACAATCGTGTTCAGGCCTTTGCAATCCGCTATGTTCAAAGGCAAACCAACCGGGTTCTCAATAGCGGTTAGATCCTAGGGGGAACCTGCAGTATTAGGGTTCAGTACCAACCCTGGCACAATGGCCGTGCTCCGAAACAACATGACTTGAGTGTGCATAACCTTAGCTATAGTACATAACCTTGTAGAATTAATTGCTAGAAGTAAATAGATATAAGACTAACACATAGGAATCTTTGTCTCTATCTCGTTGTTCTCCCAATGTAACTTCTACTATCTCTTTTATTTCCATTGATTATATGGTGTGTGCCACCCATATATCATGTACCCCTTTTACCCCCGTCTTAAGTAAGGTATCGTTATTTCGCATAATAGTATCTACTTTGTTACATTTTCAACTTCCTATCGCTCTACTTCCCTGAGGAAAATATAAATACGATAACCCTGGAATACTCCAAGGTGAAATGCTACAATGGCGTTGCGTGCGCTTGCGGAATTAATGGAAAATTAATTATGCACATATTCACCGCCAACAGTGTGGCCATGTTCGCCTGTGGTGTTTCGGTCATGTTCGTCCACGGGATGTCAACCTCTAGCTAGGATAATATTTAGTCATTGTAATTCCAATTAGTCAGCGGGTCAGCGCACTAGCTGTCGTAATAATCCAGCTGGTGGGCCTTTTGAACTCTTCTAACTTCTTAGACGCTAAATCCTAATGTAATTTGCGTTGTACATTTTCCTCTATGCGTGAAATGGATCCAGAAGACCAGAACAGAGGAAGTTGACACTCCATGCACGCATGCAGTTGACCCGGTCATTCCTTCTCTAGCCTGTACCTTTCAATGAGCGCATGCAGTTGACCTATGAAAGAAGTTCCTCACTGCTTTCTGGGTCCTACACGATGCTGGTCCCACGTGTCTTCAAAACGGTAGCACGATGCTGCTAGGTGCCGCCTCTCTGTTCTACGGCTCAAGCCTCACTACAGAAAGACTCTACTTCTTCTTTGTTCCCATTCCCGCCGCGCACCGCCGTCATCGCCGCACTCCTCCTTTCGCCTCTCTCAAGCTTTCTTGTGCCATGGATCTTCCATCGGCGATGTCCTCGCTCCAATCCGGCCAAAGCGGCATCGAATACTTCAGCGGCGCCTCCAGCAGCAGCAACAATGCGGAGGAAGAATGGCACAACTACCTCGTCAACAACTCCGACAAGGCATACGCCGGTGTGCGCGGTGAGGGTGAGACTGTCGGCACTGATGGCGGATCCAGGAACCATCATGCTCCAGCAACTTCTCTAGTCAGGCCATCCTCGGTGAGCACGCCTGCCCGAAAAACCCCGGTCCTCTGTTTCGATTTGTCGATTTTGACAAGATTAGAGTCGATTTTGACAAGATATTGGGTTTATTGGGGTCGATTGGGACAGTATTGGGCTCGATTTTGTTGTCAGTGAGGTTTTTTCTGCTAGGATTAGTGTTGGATCTGCTACATTTCCTGTTAAGTGCGCTCGGTTACACAGTTCAGTTTGGTCTTAGGTTTAGGATTAGCTGTTTCTAAAAATCAGAATGAAAAATGTTATGCAGCCCGATGATTCTGATGATGACTTGTCGTCTGGTGGTGGTAGTGGTGATGATGATGATGATGACGATGATGACGACGACGAGTCATCCTCTGATGACGAGGAGCAGCCTCGGGAGTGGACTGAAGAACCTGGATGGATGGGTATCGACGAGGATTCCGATTACCTTTGCGACCATGCCATGCGTCCACAGCGCAAGGTGTGGCGGGGAGGGCGGCACACCGGCCGGTGCTTCCAGGGTTGTCAAATGGAGGTGACTTCATATGCAACACATGGTTCATCATCATTTGTTTGCCATTGCTTTCTTTAGTGTTCAAATTGTTGTGCATGTTGATCATTGTGCGCAGGAGGCTCCGTGCGCTTTCGTCGTTTGGCATGATGAGCCATGGGATGAGAGGGCTCAGAAGACAATCAACGAGCTTTGGGAGATCCAGGCGGTCAGCGTGCGCCGGATGGACAAGTTTTATCGGCGGTTGATGAGGAAGAAGGCAGAGCTCCGGGCAGTGAGAACGGCATTCCGTCATGGCATGGCTGGAGCTAATGCTGGTGAGATTAGGCGTGCATGGATTGTGACCACCATCGTCCTTTTTGTGCTGGTCTTGTTCATCCTCCGGATGTCATCAAGCTCTAGATAGATATGAACAATATTTTCTTCAATTTCTCGAGGACTCCCAAACGCACGATTGATTCTTTGCATGCGAGTAAATAGGCAATTCTCAGCGCATTATTTCATTGCATTGTTCCAAAGACCGATATGTTGGTAATCGAGCTGGCTGGGTTTCATGGCGATGAAACTCATCTCTATTCTAAATGAATCCCACATCTCTCCTCACAAATTTGCTGATATAATGCTATGAAATCCCATTGACACGAGCGGCACAGCTCCAAATCCAAATGCGAGAGCAGTTGCATGCGAGAGACAAAAAGACGTGAGCAGTTGCACACTTCCGATCATTTCCCATCCTTTCCCGCATCTATACCTTCGAATACAGCGACTGCCTCCCACCCATGTTTAAGTTTACCCTCTGACATTGGACCCGCTCTATCTATTCCATGGACCGCGTTTGATTGAGATGGCTAGAAGCAGTATCGTGCAAATGCAACCGCCAGGCCGTCTCCCTCGCGGCAGAATCATAATAATGAATTAGACCGCTTCATCAGTCCAAAGCGTTGCCCGACTCCTCACTCTCCCACTTCGTCGCACTCCTCGCTCCTCTGTTGTTGCTCAGATCTTCCATGTATCCAGCGGGGCTGTCCTTCAGCCTCTGTCACTCCCGTCGTGACCACCGCAGAGGCGGAAGGTCTCCCGGGACAAGAAGCTTGGCCTCGTCCTCGGTAAAGTTGACACATATCGCTCCCCATAGCTTTTTCTTTCCCCATTCTCTTGGCCTCTGCTAGAATAAACCTCGGCCAGGTTCACACATCTCAGTCTAAGGATGATTATGGTCAGTTACGGTAGCATAAGCGCTAGTAGGTTGGTGGATTATGGTTGATGTGAGTGTACTGTTCATCATGCAGAACAATGGCGGTTCCCCGGTGCGCGCGCAAGTTCCGGTGGTTCCATGGCCCTACGCTTCATCCGGTGCTGCCATAACGCCCTCCAACCGCTCCCACAACAGGGGCGCCCATCCGCCCTCGCCGGACCGGCGGTGGGATCCGGCTCCAGTAATCTCGCCGTGGTCTCCGTGGCTCTTGTTGGTATTTCTTACGTCACGAATAAATCCGCAAGCGCACGGAGAATACCGCTGTAGCATTTCACTCGGGAGTATTCCAAGGTTATCGTATTTATATTTTCCACAGGGAAGACGATGGTTAAGAGAGTACTATGCTCATAGATTATATCAACATTTAAATGAATCAAAGTCCATACAACGCTAAACAATAATATATGGGTAGTGTGACACACAAGAAAAGTATCAACTCTAATATACATCCAAAGCCAAGTGGAGAAAGAACAAAGAAAAGAGCTAAGTTCCTATTGTACTTCATTATACAGTTGCATAGTATCAACATACACATACATGCACACAACTAAGGTTTAGGCATATGCACTCAAGCAAATTGGGCACCGGCTTACCCCTGGTCTGCCAGGCGACTCCGGTCTACAGCTCTACGCCATACCCGAACGTGGAGGGCTATCGAGGGTGGATAGGGCTGCCACTACCTATCACCTACCTCAAACAATCCGTGGGGCACGAGGCATCCAATGTATTATATCAATCCAAGCACCATGCTTGCATTGCTAAAACATTACTCTAAATCCCCGGCAATGAAATAGATCTAGAGCATAATCCTAAGCACCATTGGACTCATGCATGTAAACCTAAGTATATACATGGGATTGGTATACTTATGTACTATAGTAAGGGCGTATGGCAAGCAAGATAGTACAACAAAAACATATAGCTATCATGAAGGCATAATAACCACTCACATGAATGGGACATATAATTAAACAAGAAACACATGACCCAAACACAACTATAATAGAAGATTATGATTACTCTACTACATAAGTAAGCCAAGTATCCACAACCAAACAAGGAACGCTTAACCAAGGCAAGACTATATGGAAAGAATAATACTATTAAATAGAATAAAGTCTTACAAAGAGAAAAAGATACAAGAGCCATACTAAGATCTCCAAGACGACTTGGAAACTAGAGTAGCTCTACTCTAAGCCTAACTCCACTAGAGCTTGGACACTAAAACTAATGCAAGAGTGTAATTCTATTCTTGGTGTGTCTTGTAACCGGCCGAGCACTCCTCTATTTATAGCCCCAAATGAGGTAGGGTAGCATGCAAGTCACGTAGGAAGTCGGTGGAGAAAATTGGGGGTCAAGTTAGGCCGGCCGGCCCTCCATTCTCTTGGATGGCCACCGCCTTCCGCGTGGACGCTTAGGATTGCTCCGTGGTGGCGGTTCCGAGGTCGGTTGACGTCTGGGGGCGGTTATGGTGGAGTAACCGTCAAGTTTAGGCCCAAAAGCCCACCTTCTGGAATGTCGGTTGTTCATCCACCGTATTGGCACTTGGGCTTGATGTTTTGTAGTGAATATATCGCACTGGAGGAACCTCGGGCCAATTGGAGACAAGTCCAGGCCGGCCGGCCTAGGGGGGTGGCCAGCCGGCCAACTATTTTCAGGAAATCCTGAAATCTTCTTCATGGCATAACTTCTCCTCTGGAACTCCGAATTGGGCAGACCAAAAGTCCATTTTGACTATCTCGACGAGGCCTTTGATATAGATAGGTTGAATTTATCATTTGAATAATTATTTCTTGATGTCCAATTGCCTCTTTGATTCATCTCGATGTCGTGGGACAATATCTTCGCACCTCAGCTCATTTTCCTTTAAATACACCTGCATCAATAAATCTACCAAAACTCGTGGAACTTTGTTAGTTTAAATAAATATGCATATAAGAAATGCTAATTCTCTTTTATTTGTAGGAATATTGGCGGTCAAAAGTTGTACTTAACGACCGTCAACAGCTCCCCTGCGTGAGCCCGACGCCGCCGTCTCCAGTCCAGGCTGGCTCGCTGCCTCCGCCTCCGATCCTGGCGGACCCGGTCCCTGCGGCCCCGACCTCCCCGCACTCTGAAGGCTACGTGGAAACCGACTCGGATGAGGATAGGTTCCACGGTTATAGGACGCCCGTCCCTAAGGGTGATGCCCTGCGCGTCATCTGTCGTGGCCCGAAGTGCTTCATCTGCCCCGTCTGTCCCAAGAAGAAGCCGAGGAAGTCCATGGATGACATGAAGAAGCATGTCATCAGCTTGGCTCGGCCATACGACGACAAGTTCTCGAGCCGCCATCGTCGGGTGGCTCGGAACCATGGGTGGATGCTGCCGCTGCCGCAGCAGCAGCAGTGAGCCGAGCGCCGATGGTCTCACCGTCCTTCCTTCGTCGAGTGCTTGTATCTTTTTATGCTTGCTTGTAATCTAGTATGTAGTAGTAGTAGTAGTAGTAGTAGTAGTAGTAGTAGTAGTAGTAGTAATGGCGAATGCTGGAACTGTTTGTGGTGCCAAATAGTTGTATTTTGGAAAAGAGGCTCTTCTAATCTGCTCTCAATGGATTTGGTGTGATCATCTTGTAGTACTGCACTCTGGTCTGGTGGCATGCTATTTATATCCCGTGAGTTTTGTTTGTCGTCACGGGACCTTCCGCTGTGAAAAGGAGCTAAATTCCACACATTTGACCCCTTAATTGCCAGGGTACACAATTTATGCACGTATGTAGACGATGGTTTATACAGTTGGTAGAACTTACCTTGTGTGCGTGCTTTCCTGTTGTGTGGGCATTTGGGCAATGTCTTTGTACCCTGGTTGGAACGTAGGATTATTCTCGAAACACACAGCAACACGAAAAACGCAGTATTGAAGTTGGATGTCACTTGCATCCCTATAGGTATTCAAAATGCAGGAAATGTTTCAAATGCGGTAATTAAAGTTCAACCTACTCAGGAACGCGGGATTCTCGATACACAGGATCAGATATTCAGATGAGAGAGATAGACACAATGAAATTTTTTCATGAGGTTGGACCTCAATCTTAGAATCCTTCTAAATCCCTATGGAACAAGCCATTCCATAGGAATTTCATAGGAATCTACCATGTGCATTCCTTTGTTCCAAGGGCACTTGTTGCAATAATTCCTAGGATTGAAATCCTCCAAAATTCCTATCAAAATCCTACAGTCCAATAGAGGCCTAATTGGCGATTCACAATTTTCAGCGCTAAAATGTTGACCAAGACTATCCCCTGCTTAAAATTCAACCTACTCACCGGAATATCCCACGTTGAAGGTTGGTTGAGTGGTTGGAGCTTGCTCACACTCGTTCCCGAGATTTTAATTTGACAAGACCGGACAATGCTGCCACTGCTAGCTGCCTGTGCCTTCCTGAAGGACTGTGAAGGAATCACACGCTTTGGAAGACGCGGGTTGAGGCTTGACTTGTAAGCTAACTCCGCACAGGAATCACACGCTTTAAAAAAATCTCTGGAATTTAAGTCTTACTTAGAACAAGATCATAGCAACTATATTATACCGTATCATATCCCACAACAACCTAGACTTGGATCATCCATTTTGCTACCCACGAGTTTCAGGTTCGCGATAAAGAGTCTAGCCAACAAACTCAAAACATGGAAGAGTATTAGGTTGGAAACAAGCACAAGAGAGGTATAAACCAGAGCAACTAATCATCATCTCAACATAGAGAACTAAAACATTCTTATTGCGCATAGGAAACAAAAACTACTTTTATTTTTTTATTATTTTTTTGAATGCAAGGAATTAGAGGAAAGATACAAGTTACCTCAGTGGGGGAGTCATCTCCCCCCAAGCTTAGTTCTTGCTTGAGTGCGCCAACAACTGCTTGGTTCTTTTCTTCATCGCTGCAACACAGAGCAAAAGGACACAAGAACAAACTCGGAACGGGGTGTCACACCCGGTTTCAACAACCGAAACCGAATTCATCTGTATGCGAGCCTAGGATCAAGTTTTCACGCACACAGGACAATATATGTGATAAATGAGCAATATCTTTATTAAATCGACAAGTATATTACATAAATGACCCATAGGTCTAAAAGAAAATTACATTGCAGCAGAATAATCTAAGCGTCGGCGCCCTTCAACTCCACAGGAAGTCGACCAGAAGACTCGCAGGCCTAGAACTCCACTCCATCACCTTCATGGTTCTTCCTTGCTTCTCCTGTAGCTGAACAATGTATAGGAGGGGATAGCCGTGAGTACATAGAGTACTCAGCAAGTGGGGGAAAGGATGACATGTAGGCTAAGACAAGGAAGGCTATAGGGTTTGTTGCAGAAAGCTAGTTTTATTTCGCAATCTTTAAAATGCAACCTATGTATTCATTAACTAAGTGTGAGGCTGAACCACCCAACCCATAGGTTCCAAGACTAACCACCCAAACCGAACCAACCAACCATAAACATGATAGCCATCCATTCCATCAAACCAACCATCTCCATCCTTCCCAACCATCCATCTAATCATGAGAGGGTTCCAGGCTGCTCCTGACCGTGAGCACGGCTGTCATGACAGTTTTACTTCTCTGCAGAGGTCGCGCCACTTTACCCACAAGTCGTGGTTTCATCCCCTGTTGCCAGGTGGACTCAAGTCTCCTTTATGCCGATGCCGGCCAAGCACATGCACACTTTCTTAGGTGTGCGGCCAGGAGATCACTACGAGGCCTTTCCAAAGGGTCTTCTAGTGTGCACTCGCCCTCTAAGGTTCCACTCCCGTCCATAAGTGATAGCCCTCAAACTAGCAGCTCATCACCCCAGAAGCCCTCTCTTGAGCCGTTGAGATCCCAGGGCAGTCCTCTTGACTCCCATTCCCCGCTCTGCCATTGGCTCGCACAACACTGGAAGAACACCTAATTACTTAGCCAAGCTGCTCCCATAACAGCCTTGTGATGGCACTGTAGTCCTGGGTTGCCACTCCACGAACCGGTCCTTAGGGTCTAGACAAGCATACCACCATCCAAACATGTGCCAACTGCACAATCAAACACATCCTGCTTGCCCAGAGTCTACCTCATACTACAACATCATCACCAAACATTCCCACAAAGTGCATTAAGTAGAGATTAACATGATAAGAACAAACCCAACAGGACTCAAACATGCTAAGCAATAACTAGTAAACCCTACAGTAGGTATCCCATCATTTGACTCAAGCATGCAGTTTGCAAACAAAACATTTATAAAATAGGAGCAAGATGCATCAAGGGCACTTGCCTCTTTAATAGCTCTTGTACAAGTAATGGTGTTTCTGCTCAGAGATCACAATTCTTGGTCTTCAATATGCTGAGCATCCTCTTGATTGATCTTGATACACGCGCTCTCTATTAAACCGTACACCGGAAGGACAAGCATACACAAGAAAAGAAAGCAAACAATCAATAAATAATGCATGGTTCATGTAACACCCCAAAATTTTAAATCAGGCTAACACACAGAACCTACTTGCTGGGCACAAAGTTTGAATTCTGAAACCTGTCCAAATGTTTGTCTTGAATCCAAAGTAATAAAGCAAAATCAAGTCAAACTAAGTCTTGTGAAGAAAGTATGGATTTCTTAGCATAACTTCACTTGTCAAGTAACTTTATCTGAATCTACACTGAAAGATATAATTTTGGAGATTTTTCCAGAATTTTGGGACTCCCTTTGGTGTCCTTCAAAATTCATACAAGTTTGAATTGCTGCTGGTTTGACGGATTTTTATGTCGAAATCCGTTAGGGCTTTGAGGATGGACCCAATAGAAAAGTTGTTCCTCATACTCCCCTGTGCACGCACAAAAATTACCATAATTTTTGGAGGCTGGAAGGTAGTAGTTTTAATTGTCGAAAACAGAAGTAATTTCCTGGCTGGTTGTGATTTACCATTGAAATAGTTCTGCCACGAATTGGATTTTCATGTGGCAATGATCTGCAGGTTTTTGCCCCTTTCCCACTATCTTTTGTACCCGAAACACTCCTTGACATGTGGGACCAAGTTGGGCTTTGAGTTGGGCAACCATTTAAAGACAACACACCCCATTCCCCACCTCTATCCCCCTCATTTCTGCCCCTCTCTCCAGCAGCTCGAACTGAACAAGAACAGCAGAAGGCCTCTTCACCTTTCTCCCCCAGATCCTCTCAAGATATGGGGAGTTAGAGTGTGCATGTCAGGGTCTGAGTTCTCCACTCCATCCTCTTAAAATCCATTCGAAAGATTTCTGCATGCACAAAGGTTTGCTCGAGTTATTCGATCTATCAATCCTTTTCCCCTTTTCTGTCCAGCATGCAAGAACGTCACCACCACCACTCCCCTACAGGATTAGCTGACCAAATCGACCAGGGAAGGACGCCAGTACCTGCTCCATCCACCCCCCCAACTTCAGGTCGTCCAAGGGAAAAGATTGGAGCTCATTTTCTTCACCGTCAGTCCCTGCCCGGTCTCCTCTGAAAATTCGTTTCTGCTGCATTTGTGAGCTCTGAATGCATTTACTTCTTTCATTGAGATGTTGGCTATGCTAAGCACCTTGGTAACCCAATCTTGTTGCATATCATGATAACCCTTTTTGCTCACTGTATAAATTGTTTTGTGCATAGCTTGTTATTTCAATATACATAATTATGTCTGTACATAAATCTTGAAACTTGGTGTGCTTTCTCTATGTCATGCATGTAATCTATTTAGCACTTTTCCATCATTGCTTGTGTTGATTATTTCTGAGATAATGACTTATGCTTGTAAAACATTGTTTACATCATAGTGAATGTTTTATGTATGAAACAAATGTTGCTTCTACCTTTAAGAATTCTATCATGACTGCCATGTTGCACTCACACCGAACACCTGCTCTGTTTTGCACTTATGAAGCATTTTTAACATGACACTTCATTTATCCTACTAAAATTTATCTTTTTCACCACGTCAAATATATGCATGATAAAATGATGAAACCTGTGCATAGCATCATGTTTCTATGTTTTTTGTTATCTTGCCAAGTTTCAGCATCAGATCATTTGTTTAAGTGCATGTTTCATGTTAATCAACTTCATGTCAATTAAAATTGTAAAATTCATAAGTAAATAATTGAAAATCATCTTGAGGTGAGACCAGTGGCAAACAACTTATTTTGATGATCCTCATCGACTAAAAATAACCACATCTACAGAATGCTTCTACAAATTTTCGTCCAAAGTTCATTTCCCTGATTTAACTAGGTTGCATCCTTTCTGGACAGAGGTGGGAAGTTACTCTTTTATTTTGCGGTGTGTCAAGCTTAGCCATGCTTAGACCGGTAAAAGTCGAATCGGTGGGAGGTCACCATCGTTTCGCATGTATAGGATCTTATTACACTTGTTACTTATAATTGTTGAATCTGATGATGATGAATTGTTGGCTGAGCAGGGATGTGTAGGATTGTAGCCCTGTTTGGTCAGTTAAGGACCATGCGTTGTTCTCGTTGTCTTGAGCACTTTCCGTTCTAACCACATGTCGAATTTAATGGTAAGACAAGCCTAATATCTCATTTCGTACCGGCGTTTGGGCCACGACCTCACTGCTTGTTGACACGCACGAGTGGCTATGATGGGTGCCTACGGGGCCATATAGAACTCCTTGCTTTGAGGGTTGTCCAACCGTTCGGGCACGTGTGGGAGAACGGTTGACATTGAGTACCCCCTTGTGTGACTTTAGCGGGTTGCATGAGCTGTATGGTCCTCTTGTTGTGTGGGTACATTGGGACTCCCCTGCAGGGTGTATAATCGATTCGAATCGCCGCGATCTCGGTCATGATCATGCTCTATGTTCATTGAGCTTCATCGTAGTATACAACTTCACTTAATTAATCATGTATGTGGATTTGTGGGCTGTTGTTGGCTGAGATGAGCTTTGCTGGATACTTGTCTCACTTTTTCATACATAGAGCTTGGCTGGGAGTTAGTGGTCATGCCCATGTGTCTTTTATTTATGCTTATGTATGTCTCACTTAACTACCGCTTTTCTGCAATAAATTTGTTTACCAATGCATGTTTATCCTTGCTAATGCCTCATTCATTATCCTTGGAGTCGGAAAATATATACCATATTGTGTAAGACTTGCGGAGTACATTCGTACTCATGTTTGCTGTGTTGAAGTTTTGCAGGTGAGAATGATATGATGTTTGGCTATTTCTTCCCCGCCGATGTTGGCGAAAGGGAGGAGTAGTTGCTGTCCCGTAATGGCGCTGTTCGGTGGTGTTCGTGGGCTGAGCACCATTGATCTTTTGCTTTGTTTCAAAAACTGTTTCCGCAGCGTACTCGTTGCATTATGATGCTAGGATCTAAACCTTTCATGGCTTGATGTTCGTTCTATGTTTTAGGAAGTTTGGGAGATGAAACAATGAACTTATGCTCTCATTCTTGTAGTATTTCAAAAAATGTCCACTATTTGTATGACTCGTATTGTAATGATGTAACCTTGTAAAATCTGAGAACTATGTGTTTATGTGATTATGTGATGATGATCATCGTTGAATACCGATGTGCTTGGGGTCTTGGGCTTGCTTGAGAAGCATATCGGGGGACTACCGGGGTTGTGTGTATTTTGGTTGAGCTCTCGGCGTAGCGTCCCTGTTATGGACAGCTAGCTAGCTTGATTAAAATGGATGCAACTTAGGCGGTTCTTACAGCGTGGTTATCAGAGCAAGGTTACATATGCACCTTAAAATTTGCTTAGCATTTCGGGGTGGGATAGTGTGTAAACAACGTCACTAAAGCAAGTAAAACTGGAACTAAGTGGTTGCTGAATTTTATTCCTTTCTTGTCTTAGAATTGTTTGCTTCACTCATGATTAATACATTGCTCGTTCTTATATTCATGGGTTAAGGGTGGCAGCCATACTCCTCATGTTTTGCAAAAATTGCCCATGTATGACGACTAGTTTATTTATCGATGTCTAGTGTAGTTGAACTTCTAAATGCTGCTGTTACGGTGCTTGTTTTAGTTAATAATTGAGGCATTATTTCAATTCATATGTATATCTTGATCTTAGGTTTATTTCTTATGTTTTGGGGCAGCTACCGTCATTTGTTTTTATGGCTGTCCAAATCTGTTTTGTGTTGGCTGAAATTGTTGGGGGAGAGTCATGCTTTCATGTGAGAATCGTTAGTGCGAATCATTTGCATATCATCTCATACATGTTGCATTCATCCTTGGATTATTTTGCAAGTTCATATCATGTGAAACTCCCATATATGAAGTGACTTTCTTGCTGTCAAAAACTGTAACAAATCTGTCATGTAAATCTGTGACCATGAAGTTGTTGTTTCTGGGCAAACAAATTAAATCTTTGCTGAGCAAATATATGCAATATATCATGGCAAATATCTGAGCATCTTCCCCTGTACGTGAGGTCTTTTCAGCCCCTTCCCTACTGTCCATATCAGCCTGACCGGTCTCTTACCGTGCTGTCCAGATTTGTGAGTTTAATTCTCACAATTATCTCGATCTGAAATTTTTTGATTTGTATCGGCTCCCTGCTGTACTAATCATTCTTATCTTGTTAATTCTGTCTTCCCATCGCTGACCTTTGTTTGGCGGCAGGATGAGGACTCGCACCGGTGCTGGTGGTGAGGAGATCCCGGAGGGTTCCAATGCCCGGGGTGGCAACCCGCCGCCGCCGCCAACTATGGCAGATGTGCTCATGCAAGTTGAGCGCAACCGACAGGAGCAAACTGGGTTTCTTCGTGTCATTGCTGAACGCTTGGCTGCTCATGGTGGTGGTGGAGCTGTGCATGATGATGAGTTCTCTGATTTCCTCCGCACTCAGCCACCCATTTTCACTCGGGCAAAGGATCCACTCGATGCTGACCATTGGCTGCGCACCATTGAGCAAAAGCTGGACCTTGTGAGATGTGAGCAGCATCAAAAGGTCCTCTTCGCTGCTCACCAACTGCAGAATGAAGCTGGTTCTTGGTGGCAAGGATATCGTGCATTGCAGCCCGCTGATCACCGCTTCACTTGGGATGCATTCCATTCAGCTTTCCGCTCTTCCTTTATCCCTAATGGAGTGATGGAGATCAAGAGGATAGAGTTCCTTAATCTGAAGCAAGGGAACAGGTCCGTCATGGAGTATGTGCACCAATTCAACTATCTTGCACAATATGCGCCCGATGAAGTTTCAAATGACAACAAGAAGGGGGGCTACTTCTTCAATGACCTTTCGGAGGAAATGCAAGACAAGCTGTCCACATCAGAATTTCGTGACTTCAATCACTTGGTGGACCGTGCAATATTTGCAGAGGACAAGATGAACAAGCTTGACGCAAAGAAGCGCAAGCGTGCTGCCCCGCCATCGGTGGGTGGTAGCTCACAACGTCCGCGCCCAGGGCTGACCCCTCCTGGTCGTCTACCGGGTTATGCTGCTCCGCAGCCCATGTGGATGGCACGTCACCCCTCTGCTTCTGCTAACAATGCTCCAAGACCTTCAGCAAATCAAGCTTCTAGTGCCGGTGTTGGCCCGTGCTTCCATTGCAGCCAATACGGTCACCTTTCTCGGGCTTGTCCTTCTCCAAAGCGTGGAGTGGGGGCTGCTGCTCCGAACCAGCCACCACGCCCACCCACTGGACTGCCTCAACAGCAAGCTAAGAAGACTCAAGTGCCCAAGCGTGGCCGTGTTAATTACACAACCGCCGATGAGGTGCAAGAGGGCACCGAAGTGCTTATGGGTATGCTATCCGTCAACTCTCGTCCTACAAAAGTTTTACTTGATTCTGGTGCATCGCATTCATTCGTTAGGAGAGAATATGCTACACAATCGGATCTGAACATATGCACAACCAGCACCCCTTTCCTTATTGAGGCACCCGGTTCAGAAATTCTTGTCAATAAATCGGTACCTAGAGTGTCACTACTTGTTGGAGGCACCTAACTTTTTGCTAACTTGCTGGTGCTTGACATGAAAGGGTTAGATATCATTCTAGGGATGAATTGGCTGACTGCTAATGATGCTATTATTCATGTTGCACCGAGGCTTGTTTCTCTAAAAAATCCTTCCGGTGGGCGAATGGTCCTCCATCTTGGTGGGGATAGTTCATGTCTTTATCATTTGAAAGCTGCAGCCACTCTGGAACTATCATCTATTCCCGTAGTATGTGAGTACCCAGATGTCTTTCCGAATGAATTGACGGGCATGCCCCCTGATCGGGCTGTGGAATTTGTTATTGAACTTGAGCCCAGAACAGCCCCAATTTCAAGGAAGACTTATCCGATGTCCACTGAAGAATTGGCTGAAATGAAGAAGCAATTGAAGGAACTTCTTGACAAGGGTTTTATCCGTCCGAGCTCTTCTCCTTGGGGCTGTCCCGCTCTCTTTGTCAAGAAGAAAGATGGCACTTTGCGGATGTGTGTTGACTACCGTCCATTGAATGCCGTCACTATCAAAAATAAATATCCTCTTCCACGAATTGATATCCTTTTTGATCAGCTAGCCGGTGCTCGTTTCTTCTCCAAGATTGACTTGAGGTTAGGCTATCATCAAATAAAAATCAGAGAAGAAGACATTCCAAAGATGGCTTTCTCTACTCGTTACGGGCTTTACGAGTTTCTTGTCATGTCTTTTGGTCTTACCAATGCTCCAGCGTACTTTATGTACTTGATGAATAGCATTTTCATGGAAGAGCTTGATGTCTTTGTCGTTGTCTTCATTGACGACATTCTTATCTTCTCCAAGACTGAGCAAGAGCATGCACGCCATCTTCATGTTGTGCTAGGAAAACTTGGGGAACACTGTGTTTATGCCAAGTTTAGCAAATGCGAGTTTTGGCTAAAAGAGGTTGCTTTTCTTGGTCATGTCCTTTCTGAAAAATGGTGTTGCGGTTGACCCCACCAAAGTGCAAGATGTACTCGATTGGGGACAGCCAACAAATATCACTGAGATCCGGACACAACAACACAAACGCACTATTGCGGCGGACCGTAACGTACTATAGCGGCGGTTTCGCTGGTCCGCCGCTAGGCTTCCGTCGCTACAAATCATCTTTGTAGCGGCGGTCCAAAACAACCGCCGCTACAAATGACAGTTTTAGCGGCGGACCAGAGATCTATCCGCCGCTACAAATTGAATCTTTAGCTGCGGACCATGCCACAGTCCGCCTCTAAAAAGGTCATTTTTAGAGGTGGACAGTAGCATGGTCTGCCGCTACTATTGATTTTCGAAAATAAAAAAAAAGGTCTGCCACCGGCACCGCCGCTGGACGCCACCACCACCGCACGCCGCCGCCGCATGGTCCTGCTGCGTCCTGCTCGCGTTGCCGCCCTTGCCACGCCACTGCCGGGGCCGCCACCTCCACGCCGTTCGCCGCCCTTGCCACGCCGCCCCGGTCGCCACCTCCACGCCGCTGCCGGGGCCGCCACCTCCACGCCACCGCCGCCTCCACGCCAGCACGCCGCACGCCGCACGCCAGCACCACCGCTCGCCGCCGCCGCCTCCACGCCGCTCCCGCCGTTGCCCGGAGCCGGCGGGGCCTCCGCCGCAGCTGCCCCTTGGCGGACTGGGGCCTCTGCCACCGCTGCCTGGGAGAGAGAGATGAGGGAGAGAGATAGATATGCGAGAGAGAGATGAGGGAGAGATGAGCGAGAGGTGGAAGAGGGACCGGATCCGGGTGGATTCGTTTAGACCAATGGGAGGCCAGGTTTTGGAAACAACGGATCACTGACGTGGCATTTGTGAGTTCTTGTTATCGTTTATGCATTTATTTGAGGTATTAAACGATCTCAAATACAAAAGTTGTCAACTACAAAGTTTTAGATTTCATTGAGGTCTACACATTTCATTTTAGTGATTTCTCCATCCGAGGTCGTTTTATGAAAATTGAATTTGAAATTTGAGAAATTCAAACTTCAATTGTACTTTTCGTTAGCAAGATTAATTTAAATAAAAATTGTTGAACTACAAAGTTGTATAACTTATCAACCTAAACAACTCTTATTTGGATCATTTTTGGATTTGAACAAAGTGTAGCAAAGATGTTCACAAAATCTACATCTAGCAAAGATGTTCATGAAACTATATGATAGATGTAGATTTTGTGAACATCTTTACTACACTTTGTTCAAATCCAAAAATGATCCAAATAAGAGTTCTTTAGGTTGATAAGTTATACAACTTTGTAGTTCAACAATTTTTATTTTGAATTTGTTTAGGGCATCAAAATAGTATGCACATATTATCATAGTGATATAAATTTGAATTCGTTTAGGGCTTCAAACATTTTGGCCAGTAAATATGCAAACATATATGCTTAGTTGAAAGAACATGATTTTAAAAGAAAGTATGGATTTCTTAACATAACTTCACTTGTCAAGTAACTTTATCTGAATCTACACTGAAAGATATAATTTTGGAGAGTTTTTCAGAATTTTGGGACTCCCTTTGGTGTCCTTCAAAATTCATACAAGTTTGAATTGCTGCTGGTTTGACGGATTTTTATGTCGAAATCCGTTACGGATTTGAGGATGGACCCAATAGAAAAGTTGTTCCTCATACTCCCCTGTGCACGCACAAAAATTACCATAATTTTTGGAGGCTGGAAGGTAGTAGTTTTAATTGTCGAAAACAGAAGTAATTTCCTGGCTGGTTGTGATTTACCATTGAAATAGTTCTGCCACGAATTGGATTTTCATGTGGCAATGATCTGCAGGTTTTTGCCCCTTTCCCACTATCTTTTGTACCCGAAACACTCCTTGACATGTGGGACCAAGTTGCGCTTTGAGTTGGGCAACCATTTAAAGACAACACACCCCATTCCCCACCTCTATCCCCCTCATTTCTGCCCCTCTCTCCAGCAGCTCGAACTGAACAAGAACAGCAGAAGGCCTCTTCTCCTTTCTCCCCTAGATCCTCTCAAGATATGGGGAGTTAGAGTGTGCATGTCAGGATCTGAGTTCTCCACTCCATCCTCTTAAAATCCATTCGAAAGATTTCTGCATGCACAAAGGTTTGCTCGAGTTATTCGATCTATCAATCCGTTTCCCCTTTTCTGTCCAGCATGCAAGAACGTCACCACCACCACTCCCCTACAGGATTAGCTGACCAAATCGACCAGAGAAGGATGCCAGTACCTGCTCCATCAACCCCCCCCCCCCCCCCCCCCCCCCCCAACTTCAGGTCGTCCAAGGGAAAAGATTGGAGCTCATTTTCTTCACCGTCAGTCCCTGCCCGGTCTCCTCTGAAAATTCGTTTCTGCTGCATTTGTGAGCTCTGAATGCATTTACTTCTTTCATTGAGATGTTGGCTATGCTAAGCACCTTGGTAACCCAATCTTGTGGCCGTTCTGCAGCGAGATGAGCTCCAACTGAGTTTTCTTAGCATATCTTTCCTGCAGCCGTGAAGCCAACCTGCAGCTGCAGAACTTCCCTTTGTTGTGCGGCACTGCGGTGAGCTCCTGCCATGTTTGGGTGCAGTAGATGCAGATCCTATTTAGGCTAATCCGCTGCTCGAGTTGCTTGCACTCTGGCCGTGCATGTCCCTGTAGCTTAGAGAAGGCAGCTCGCAGTTTGAAGTTCTGAACTAGTTCTTTCGAAATTTTGCACAAATCATAGAGAAATAATCTTGGTTCAAAAAATTATAAGAAAATTATGTTGGGTTCCTCTGGACAAGATCTAATCACTGAAAATGATTGCATATCATGACAACCCTTTTTGCTCACTGTATAAATTGTTTTGTACATAAATCTTGAAACTTGGTGTGCTTTCTCTATGTCATGCATGTAATCTATTTAGCACTTTTCCATCATGGCTTCTGTTGATTATTTCTGAGATAATGACTTATGCTTGTAAAACATTGTTTACATCATAGTGAATGTTTTATGTATGAAACAAATGTTGCTTATACCTTTAAGAATTCTATCATGACTGCCATGTTGCACTCACACCGAACACCTGCTCTGTTTTGCACTTATGAAGCATTTTTAACATGACACTTCATTTATCTTACTGAAATTTATCTTTTTCACCATGTCAAATATATGCATGATAAAATGGTGAAACCTGTGCATAGCATCATGTTTCTATGTTGTTTGTTATCTTGCCAAGTTTCAGCATCAGATCATTTGTTTAAGTGCATGTTTCATGTTAATCAACTTGATGTCAATTAAAATTGTAAAATTCATAAGTAAATAATTGAAAATCATCTTGAGGTGAGACCAGTGGCAAACAACTTATTTTGATGATCCTCATCGACTAAAAATAACCACATCTACAGAATGCTTCTACATATTTTCGTCCAATGTTCATTTCCAGGATTTAACTAGATTGCATCCTTTTTGGACAGAGCATGATTGTTTTATTAATAACGCAAGCTATACAACTCCAAATTGACTCATTCTTGTTGCATTGGATTCATAACTTAATAATATACCGTTCTCCAAAGTTTCATAGCATTTGGATCTTGCATCATGTCACAGCATTCATATTCATACGACGTATTTTCCTTTGTTTAGTGAACGAAACGTCGGAGTGTGACGGGGGTGCTGTCGAGGGCGACACCACTGAGACTGAAGTTGCTGAAGATACTCCTGTTGGTGAAGGCAAGCATCTAAGCATATTGACCTATTATTTTTATACAGTCCTTAAATGAATTATGCTATATGGTTTATTGCATTGTCGGGCATTAGGATAAGTATAATGATGTCGGGCTTGTTGTCATCCATTTCCTTGATGGGTCATATATCTGGACAGAGGTGGGAAGTTACTCTTTTATTTTGCGGTGTGTCAAGCTTAGCCATGCTTAGACCGGTAAAAGTCGAATCGGTGGGAGGTCACCATCGTTACGCATGTATAGGATCTTATTACACTTGTTACTTATAATTGTTGAATCTGATGAATTGTTGGCTGAGCAGGGATGTGTAGGATTGTAGCCCTCTTTGGTCAGTTAAGGACCATGCGTTGTTCTCGTTGTCTTGAGCACTTTCCGTTCTAACCACATGTCGAATTTAATGGTAAGACAAGCCTAATATCTCATTTCGTACCGGCATTGGGGCCACGACCTCACTGCTTGTTGACACGCACGAGTGGCTATGATGGGTGCCTACGGGGCCTTATAGAACTCCTTGCTTTGAGGGTTGTCCAACCGTTCGGGCACGTGTGGGAGAACGGTTGACATTGAGTACCCCCTTGTGTGACTTTAGCGGGTTGCATGAGCCGTATGGTCCTCTTGTTGTGTGGGTACATTGGGACTCCCCTGCAGGGTGTATAATCGATTCGAATCACCGTGATCTCGGTCATGATCATGCTCTATGTTCATTGAGCTTCATCGTAGTATACAACTTCACTTAATTAATCATGTATGTGGATTTGTGGGCTGTTGTTGGCTGAGATGAGCTTTGCTGGATACTTGTCTCACTTTTTCATACATAGAGCTTGGCTGGGAGTTAGTGGTCATGCCCATGTGTCTTTTATTTATGCTTATGTATGTCTCACTTAACTACCGCTTTTCTGCAATAAATTTGTTTACCAATGCATGTTTATCCTTGCTAATGCCTCATTCATTATCCTTGGAGTCGGAAAATATATACCATATTGTGTAAGACTTGCGGAGTACATTCGTACTCATGTTTGCTGTGTTGAAGTTTTGCAGGTGAGAATGATATGATGTTTGGCTATTTCTTCCCCGCCGATGTTGGCGAAAGGGAGGAGTAGTTGCTGTCCCGTAATGGCGCTGTTCGGTGGTGTTCGTGGGCTGAGCACCATTGATCTTTTGCTTTGTTTCAAAAACTGTTTCCGCAGCGTACTCGTTGCATTATGATGCTAGGATCTGAACCTTTCATGGCCTGATGTTCGTTCTATGTTTTAGGAAGTTTGGGAGATGAAACAATGAACTTATGCTCTGATTCTTGTAGTATTTCAAAAAATGTCCACTATTTGTATGACTCGTATTGTAATGATGTAACCTCGTAAAATCTGAGAACTATGTGTTTATGTGATTATGTGATGATGATCATCGTTGAATACCGATGTGCTTGGGGTCTTGGGCTTGCTTGAGAAGCATATCGGGGGACTACCGGGGTTGTGTTTATTTTGGTTGAGCTCTCGGCGTAGCGTCCCTGTTATGGACAGCTAGCTAGCTTGATTAAAATGGATGCAACTTGGGCAGTTCTTACAGTTCAGAACAGAAGAGAGCTATGCCTGGATAGTGCAGGTTAGGATGAACATTTAGGTGCAAGGATTACCTAAATCGAAGTTACGGATCAAAAGTTATGCAAAGTTAACGGTTCAGGATTAAAACAGGAATAACAGAAACGTATGGACATAAACAAGTGCGTGTTCCCGCTGATTGGTTCATGTTTGAGGACAAGGTTTCAACAGTAATATAAGCAATGTTGTGGAGCATATCGAACACATGGTTGTTGGGGCACGGGTTCACCTGAATAGGAGATCGAATGATTGGATCTCGATGAGGTTGTTCTGCGACAGTTGATGGTTGCATTGCGTTCCTGGTAGTGTCCCAAAAGATCTTGGTGAATCCTTCGTGGAACATATAGTAGACTTACTGGAACACAATTGGGTATCGATTAGGTATCATAAACGGCAAGGGATTTGATGGAACACGGATAGAATTACCATCAGGCGCGCAGGATCAATCCAGAACAGGGAGCAGTGATCATTGCGAATTAGATCCCCATCGATCCAGGTCTGATCTTGGCACGATCTTTGGATATGTTGTAGAGGACCTCATGGCGCATCTCTGGTTCAAATTTGGTGGCTTTTTGATGGGTGAATCTCCGTGAACAGGGATGCTAATCTGCGGCTGTGTTGCTGGACGCGAGGGCAGGGTTTAGCGGCGGCAGCCTTGCGGCGTGTCTAGGGTTTGAGGGGTGGGAAGGACGTGGGGGAGGGTCTCATATTTATAGAGGGGATGGTCTAGGGTTTTAAGGAGGTTTTGGGCTTGGCCCATAAGGAAAAGGGGCGAGGAAAATTGGGCTTCAGCTCAAACAGCAAGGGAACAAGGTGTGGATGCGAGGGGATAATGGATCGGTGAGAGCTTGGCCCAGGATGATTTGAGGGAATAGGGGAGGACGTGGGGAGAAGTCAGGTATTTTTAGGAGAGGATGATACAAAGAAAAGTGCAACTCATCGAGCATTAAATGCTGATTTTCTTTCCTTTTCTGTGGAATCGGTAGGTGAAACGAATGTGTATGAGACCATATATTGGGTGTAGATTGAGAGAAAGTGGATGGTGTCATGTTCCCATACAAGAATGTATAGGTGGCGAGAGGTGACATTATGAAAGGAAGTACCACGACTCCTCGGGTCGAAACCAACATGGATAGAGGTGAGGCGAGAGATTAAGTTGGCAATTAGAATTACGAGCATAGTCGGAAGATCTTGACAAGCTGAGCGGAGAGAAGGCAAAAGACGAGCTCGATTGCAAGTTTAGGATGTCCCCATTTTATTTTCAATATCTTTGTAAAAACATTAAAATAGGATTAAATGATTTTTCAATGAAAAGTTTGGCACATTAAATTTCAAAGAAATATAAATAAAATATATCTTTATGAAAACAAAATTTAAACCCAAATCAATTCTTTTTCAAAGAAGAAATTCCCTTGGTAAAAAGGCATTTCATGATGAAAATAAAATCCTTTTGAAATTAGTTTCAATTTACAATTTGTTCTAGAAATCAATTTTATTGAAGCAAGTTAAAATAAAATAAATCCTTTTCAATTTACCAACCGCATAAATTATTAAAACAAAATAAATCCATTTCAATATAAAAATTTCAAAAATAATTAAAACCATTTGAAAATTTGAGAAAATTGGTGCTTAAAATTGAAAAACGGTTCACATCCCAAAATTGAAATTTTGGGGTGTGACAAACTACCCCCCTTAAAAGGAATCTCGCCCCGAGATTCAGAGAAGCCAAGATTGGGAAGTAAATTTAGGAGAAGATAATTTGATCGAGCATCAAAAAGAATCACACTATATGCAAAGAGGTGATAGATAGGTTCTGATGGATAAGGCATGTTCAAGTGAAAATTGGCTCAAAATATCCTAGGAAAACACACAAGCAAAATTACAAACAAGAACTCATGTTGAGGCAGAGATCTCCATCTTCGTCTTGTGTTACTTGTCGATGAAAATGCTTCAAATCTTCGGTAAAAAGATTCTTCCATGAGCACTTTGTTGTCTTCTCGATCTTCACGTCATCTTCATATGGAATAAGGGAAAGAGCATAGAAACAAACAAACAAGATAGAACAGATGGCTTACAAAGGATGGGGCTAAGGGCAAGAGGTTAAACACAACCAACACACGGGCACACATAGCAACCATACATGCACAATACAATCAAACAATTCATCGTTACTAACGTGAAACACTAACACTATTTATGGACACCTACTTAAGATAGGTTCATTTTGGTAGGCTTAGGATATATAAATAATTTAGTCCACAAACAAAAGGCTAGGCTTGACCGTGAAAAGATTTTATAAAATAAAATGACAAAACAAATAATCAATGAAGCGTTTAAGGAAAAATAAGAAAATAGTAAGGCAAGGGGTTTTGTATAACATAGTTTTGAAAATAGTTTTCTCAAAACGACAATTTCTAACTAGGCTTGCGTGTCCTGCGGTCGATATTGCTCTGATACCACTTGTCACACCCGGTTTCAACGATCGAAACCGAATTCATCTGTATGCGTGCCCAGGATCAAGTTTTCACGCACACAGGACAATATATGTGATAAATGAGCAATATCTTTATTAAATCGACAAGTATATTACATAAATGACCTGTAGGTCTAAAAGAAAATTACATTGCAGCGGAATAATCTAAGCGTCGGCGCCCTTCAACTCCACAGGAAGTCGACCAGAAGACTCGCAGGCCTAGAACTCCACTCCATCACCTTCATGGTTCTTCCTTGCTTCTCCTGTAGCTGAACAATGTATAGGAGGGGATAGCCGTGAGTACATAGAGTACTCAGCAAGTGGGGGAAAGGATGACATGTAGGCTAAGACAAGGAAGGCTATAGGGTTTGTTGTAGAAAGCAAGTTTTATTTCGCAACCTTTAAAATGCAACCTATGTATTCATTAACTAAGTGTGAGGCTGAACCACCCAACCCATAGGTTCCAAGACTAACCACCCAAACTGAACCAACCAACCATAAACATGATAACCATCCATTCCATCAAACCAACCATCTCCATCCTTCCCAACCATCCATCTAATCATGAGAGGGTTCCAGGCCGCTCCTGACCGTGACCACGGCTGTCATGACAGTTTTACTTCTCTACAGAGGTCGCGCCACTTTACCCACAAGTTATGATTTCATCCCTTGTTGCCAGGTGGAGATGATGTCGGCAAGGGCATTATCGTTTAACGTCTGATGAGCAAGACCTTTCTCCGACACCTTCATGTTGATGGTGTGGAGATGATGAATTCGATTGCCAAGGGTTTCGCACTTGAGGAGAAATGACATGAGGTCAAACTCTTCTCGAGATTGATTATGAATACTCAGCACAGGTTGTCAGCAAATCGAAAACATCAAGCACTACCCTGTTTTCACATGAAGAGAAAACAAGCAAGTGATAGCCTGCATGGGCTATGACCATTAATTGCAAATATAACTAAGAGCATTTGTAAACTCCTAAACCACTTGTCTTCCCCGGCAACGGCGCCAGAAATGCTTGTTGGTATTTCTTACATCACGAATAAATCCGCAAGCGTACGGAGAATACCGTTGTAGCATTTCACCCGGGAGTATTCCAAGGTTATTGTATTTATATTTTCCACAGGGAAGACGATGGTTAATAGAGTACTATGCTCATAGATTATATCAACATTTAAATGAATCAAAGTCCATACAACGCTAAACAATAATATATGGGTAGTGTGACACACAAGAAAAGTATCAACTCTAATATACATCCAAAGCCAAGTGGAGAAAGAACAAAGAAAAGAGCTAAGTTCCTATTGTACTTCATTATACAGTTGCATAGTATCAACATACACATACATGCACACAACTAAGGTTTAGGCATATGCACTAAAGCAAATTGGGCACCAGCTTACCCCTGGTCTGCCAGGCGACTCCGGTCTACAGCTCTACGCCATACCCGAACGTGGAGGGCTATCGAAGGTGGATAGGGCTGTCACTACCTACCACCTACCTCAAACAATCCGTGGGGCACGAGGCATCCAATGTATTATATCAATCCAAGCACCATGGTTGCATTGCTAAAACATTACTCTAAATCCCCGGCAATGAAATAGATCTAGAGCATAATCCTAAGGATCATTGGACTCATGCTTGGATATGCATATGCATGTAAACCTAAGTATGTACATGGGATTGGTATACTTATGTACCATAGTAAGGGCGTATGGCAAGCATGATAGTACAACAAGAACATATAGCTATCATGAAGGCATAATAACCACTCACATGAATGGGACATATAATCAAACAAGAAACACATGACCCAAACACAACTATAATAGAAGATTATGATTACTCTACTACATAAGCAAGCCAAGGATCCACAACCAAACAAGGAATGCTTAACCAAGACAGGACTATATCGAAAGAATAATACTATTAAATAGAATAAAGTCTTACAAAGAGAAAAAGATACAAGAGCCATACCAAGATCTCCAAGACGACTTGGGAACTAGAGTAGCTCTACTCTAAGCCTAACTCCACTAGAGCTTGGACACTAAAACTAATGCAAGAGTGTAATTCTCTTCTTGGTGTGTGTTGTAACCGGCCGAGCACTCCTCTATTTATAGCCCCAAATGAGGTAGGGTAGCGTGCAAGTCACGTAGGAAGTCGGTGGAGAAAATTGGGGGCCAAGTTAGGCCGGCCGGCCCCACCTCTAGGCCGGCCGGCCCTCCATTCTCTTGGATGGCCACCGCCTTCCGCGTGGACGCTTAGGATTGCTCCGTGGTGGCGGTTCCGAGGCCGGTTGACGTCTGGGGGCGGTTATGGTGGAGTAACCGTCAAGTTTAGGCCCAAAATCCCACCTTGTGGAATGTCGGTTGTTGATCCACCGCATTGGCACTTGGGCTTGATGTTTTGTAGTGAATATAGCCCACTGGAGGAAGCTCAGGCCAATTGGAGCTATTTTCAGCAAATCTTGAAATCTTCTTCGTGGCATAACTTCTCCTCTGGAACTCAGAATTGGGCAAACCAAAAGTCCATTTTGACTATCTCGGCGAGGCCTTTGATATAGATAGGTTGAATTTATCATTTGAATAATTATTTATTGATGTCCAATTGCCTCTTTGATTCATCTCGATGTCGTGGGACAATATCTTCGCACCTCAGCTCATTTTCCTTTAAATACACCTGCATCAATAAATCTACCAAAACTCGTGGAACTTTATTAGTTTAAATAAATATGCGTATAAGAAATGCTAATTCTCTTTTATTTGTAGGAATATTGGCGGTCAAAAGTTGTACTTAACGACCGTCAACAAACCCCCCAGCTTAAACCTTTGCTCGTCCCGAGCAAAGCTAAAGACTTGGTTGTGTTGATCAGGAGTTGCTACCATGTCTTACACTGCAAAAGTACCATGCATACAACAAAATATTCTACCTTGAATTGATTAAGCTGGCATGGAAACTTACTCTGTCCCTTAGTCCTCATGGGGCATGTTGCTTCTCCTTGCCTTGGGCGGTTGAGAGACAGAACGGGTTGTAAAGCACTATTTGCTCATTCTTTGTTCAACTTTTTATTCCAGAGGTTTTCAAATGATTTTGGAAATAAAAACAAAGTTCCTCGAATGATTCTCTCGAATCGCTCAATGTGTATGATTCCTTACCAAGGCATTGTGTTGCCTCTTTTTCTCCTACTACTAATAGGTTTATAAATGTGGAGCTTGGTAGGGGTAAAGTGAGACAACCTTGCATCACATATATTGCTAAATCAAAAGACCGGATCCAAAGAGAAAGCAAGTCATACAATCTGATCAAGATGTGCATGTGTGTGGATATGTGGATGATGGAGGAATATGATTACTCCTTTTTTGTATACCTTCTCTCTCTTTGTTTGAATTTTGAGGGCATGCCTATCTCTTTTTTTTTCATCATGCTCTTCTTGAGTGAGCAAGATCTTTTTTTTTCTCTTTTTTTTTTTGCATAGCCATTCCTCTTTTTTGCAACGATACTTGGAGAGAGAGAGAAAGGTACAAAACATATGGAGTATTTATTTTGTGGAATGAGGGAAAATGTGGTGCTAACTCCCACTGTAGAAGTTAAGCATATGAATATAGCAGAGTGTGCGTGATCTTGATCATAAAAGTATGAAAGGCATCTCACAAGGGTCACAACAATTTTGAAAAAGCTCAATGCAATGACAAGCAGCATATGTATAGAGGTCTTGCAATGATATCGACATATGGCTTTGGTTTTCATCATTGTGGAACTTTTGTTTTTAGAATTTTGAAAAAAAAATCTCTGGAATTTAAGTCTTACTTAGAACAAGATCATAGCAACTATATTATACCGTATCATATCTCACAACAACCTAGACTTGGATCATCCATTTTGCTACCCACGAGTTTCAGGTTCACAATAAAGAGTCTAGCCAACAAACTCAAAACATGGAAGAGTATTAGGTTGGAAACAAGCACAAGAGAGGTATAAACCAGAGCAACTAATCATCATCTCAACATAGAGAACTAAAACATTCTTATTGTGCATAGGAAACAAAAACTACTTTTATTTTTTATTATTTTTTTGAATGCAAGGAATTAGAGGAAAGATACAAGTTACCTCAGTGGGGGAGTCGTCTCCCCCCAAGCTTAGTTCATGCTTGAGTGCGCCAACAACTGCTTGGTTCTTTTCTTCATGGCTGCAACACAGAGCAAAAAGACACAAGAACAAACTCGGAACGGGGTTATGTTAGTGTAATCAAAATCAGCACGCCTGTCGATTGCTCTTACCAAGCTTGAGTACAACTTGTAGATGCAAAACAAATAAGATGGAAATCTTTTTGTTGAATTTGAGAAAAACACTTGAAAATTGGGAGAAATTAAAAAGGAGGGCATTCCGTGATGAAAGAGATGGTGTTGGTATGAAGAAATGTCACCAGTCGGCCTTATATTTGCAAAACATGAAGTTCGATGGCCATATTCGGGGAGCAAACAATGACAAGTGGCCCAAAAATGGCCATGTCATATCATGTGGCCCATGGATGGGGGGACACTCCCCCCTCAAGCTGGGCCTAAAACCTCCATCAATTTATTTTGGTTTTTTTTTTTTTGGTAATGGAGGATTGGCCAAAGCTCACCTAGGATTTATGCCCAAAAATTATTTTCTCCGAAAACAGATGTCTCAAATTCATTTTTTTTGTTTTGTTTAAGGAAAACAAAAGGGTTGGAAAAATCCAACATGCAAATGCAAATGTAAAAAAAAAAGCAATGCCATTGAAACCAAATATGCAATTGAAAAATCAAATATGAGATAACTACCGATTTTCCTGTCGGCAAGGGCATTATCGTTTAACGTCTGATGAGCAAGACCTTTCTCCAACACCTTCATGTTGATGGTGTGGAGATGATGAATTCGATTGCCAAGGGTTTCGCACTTGAGGAGAAATGACACGAGGTCAAACTCTTCTCGAGATTGATTATGAATACTCAGCACAGGTTGTCAGCAAATCGAAAACATCAAGCACTACCCTGTTTTCACAAGAAGAGAAAAAAAGCAAGTGATAGCCTGCATGGGCTATGACCATTAATTGCAAATATAACTAAGAGCATTTGTAAACTCCTAAACCACTTGTCTTCCCCGGCAACGGAGCCAGAAATGCTTGTTGGTATTTCTTACATCACGAATAAATCCGCAAGCGCACGGAGAATACCGCTGTAGCATTTCACCTGGGAGTATTCCAAGGTTATTGTATTTATATTTTTCACAGGGAAGACGATAGTTAAGAGAGTACTATGCTCATAGATTATATCAACATTTAAATGAATCAAAGTCCATACAACGCTAAACAATAATATATGGGTAGTGTGACACACAAGAAAAGTATCAACTCTAATATACATCCAAAGCCAAGTGGAGAAAGAACAAAGAAAAGAGCTAAGTTCCTATTGTACTTCATTATACAGTTGCATAGTATCAACATACACATACATGCACACAACTAAGGTTTTGGCATATGCACTCAAGCAAATTGGGCACCGGCTTACCCCTAGTCTGCCAGGCGACTCCGGTCTACAGCTCTACACCATACCCGAACGTGGAGGGCTATCGATGGTGGATAGGTCTGTCACTACCTACCACCTACCTCAAACAATCCATGGGGCACGAGGCATCCAATGTATTATATCAATCCAAGCACCATGCTTGCATTGCTAAAACATTACTCTAAATCCCCGGCAATGAAATAGATCTAGAGCATAATCCTAAGGATCATTGGACTCATGCTTGGATATGCATATGAATGTAAACCTAAGTATGTACATGGGATTGGTATACTTATGTACTATAGTAAGGGCGTATGGCAGGCATTATAGTACAACAAGAACATATAGCTATCATGAAGGCATAATAACCACTCACATGAATGGGACATATAATCAAACAAGAAACACATGACCCAAACACAACTATGATAGAAGATTATGATTACTCTACTACATAAGCAAGCCAAGGATCCACAACCAAACAAGGAACGCTTAACCAAGGCAAGACTATATGGAAAGAATAATACTATTAAATAGAATAAAGTCTTACAAAGAGAAAAAGATACAAGAGCCATACCAAGATCTCCAAGACGACTTGGGAACTAGAGTAGCTCTACTCTAAGCCTAACTCCACTAGAGCTTGGACACTAAAACTAATGCAAGAGTCTAATTCTCTTCTTGGTGTGTGTTGTAACCGGCCGAGCACTCCTCTATTTATAGCCCCAAATGAGGTAGGGTAGCGTGCAAGTCACGTAGGAAGTCGGTGGAGAAAATTGGGGGCCAAGTTAGGCCGGCCGGCCCTCCATTCTTTTGGATGGCCACCGCCTTCCACGTGGACGCTTAGGATTGCTCCGTAGTGGCGGTTCCGAGGTCGGTTGACGTCTGGGGACAGTTATGGTGGAGTAACCGTCAAGTTTAGGCCCAAAAGCCCACCTTGTGGAATGTCGGTTGTTCATCCACCGTATTGGCACTTGGGCTTGATGTTTTGTACTGAATATATCCCACTGGAGGAAGCAAGGGCCAATTGGAGACAAGTCCTGGCCGGCCGACCTAGGGGGGTGGCCGGCCGGCCAACTATTTTCAGCAAATCCTGAAATCTTTTTCGTGGCATAACTTCTCCTCTGGAACTCCGAATTGGGCAAACCAAAAGTCTATTTTGACTATCTCAACGAGGCCTTTGATATAGATAGGTTCAATTTATAATTTGAATAATTATTTCTTGATGTCCAATTGCCTCTTTGATTCATCTCGATGTTGTGGGACAATATCTTCGCACCTCAGCTCATTTTCCTTTAAATACACCTGCATCAATAAATCTACCAAAACTCGTGGAACTTTATTAGTTTAAATAAATATGCGTATAAGAAATGCTAATTCTCTTTTATTTGTAGGAATATTGGCGGTCAAAAGTTGTACTTAACGACCGTCAACAGCTCCCCTGCGCGAGCCCGACGCTGCCGTCTCCAGTGCAGGCTGGCTCGCTGCCTCCGCCTCCGATCCCGGCGGACCCGGTCCATGCGGCCCCGACCTCCCCGCGCTCCGAAGGCTACGTGGAAACCGACTCGGATGAGGACAGGTTCCACGGTTACAGGACGCCCGTCCCTAAGGGTGATGCCCTGCGCATCATCCGTCGTTGCCCGGAGTGCTTCATCTGCCCCAAGAAGAACCCGAGGAAGTCCATGGATGACATGAAGAAGCATGTCATTAGCTTGGCTCGGCCGTACAACGACAAGTTCTCGAGCCGCCATCGTCGGGAGGCTCGGAACCATGGGTGGATGCCGCCGCTGCCGCAGCAGCAGCAGTGAGCCGAGCGCCGATGGTCTCGCCGTCCTTCCTTCGTCGAGTGCTTGTATCTTTTTATGCTTGCTTGTAATCTAGTAAGTAGTAGTAGTAGTAGTAGTAGTAGTAGTAGTAGTAGTAGTAATAGTAGTAGTAATGGCGAATGCTGGAACTGTTTGTGGTGCCAAATAGTTGTATTTTGGAAAAGGCGCTCTTCTAATCTGCTCTCAATGGATTTGGTGTGATCATCTTGTAGTACTGCACTCTGGTCTGGTGGCATGCTATTTATATCCCGTGAATTTTGTTTGTCGTCACGGGACCTTCCGCTGTGAAAAGGAACTAAATTCCACACATTTGACCCTTTAATTGCCAGGGTACACAATATATGCACGTATGTAGACAATGGTTTATACAGTTGGTAGAAGTTACCTTGTGTGCGTGCTTTCCTGTTGTGTGGGCATTTGGGCAATGTCTTTGTACCCTGGTTGGAACGCAGGATTATTCTCGAAACACACAGCAACACGAAAAACGCAGTATTGAAATTGGATGTCACTTGCATCAATATAGGTATTCAAAATGCAGGAAATGTTTCAAATGCGGTGATTAAAGTTCAACCTACCCAGGAACGCGGGATTGTCGAAACATAGGATCAGATATTCAGATGAGAGAGATAGACACAATGAAATGTTTTCATGAGGTTGGACCTCAATCTTAGAATCCTTCTAAATCCCTATGGAACAAGCCATTCCATAGGAATTTCATAGGAATCTACCATGTGCATTCCTTTGTTCCAAAGGGCTCTTGTTGCAATAATTCCTAGGACTGAAATCCTCCAAAATTCCTATCAAAATCCTACAGTCCAATGGATGCCTAATTGGCGATTCACAATTTTCTGCGCTAAAATGTTAACCAAGACTATCCCCTGCTTAAAATTCAACCTACTCACGGGAATATCCCGCGTTGAAGGTTGGTTGAGTGGTTGGAGCTTGCTCACACTCGTTCCCGAGAGTTTAATTTGACAAAACCGGACAATGCTGCGACTGCTAGGTGCCTGTGCCTTCCTCAAGGACTGTGAAGGAATCACACGCTTTGGAAGACGCAGATTGAGACTTGACTTGTAAGCTAACTCCGCACTAGCCTACTACTACTACTACTGTGCACCTCCTGGTGGACACGCATCACTGTTACCAGAAACGGCTCCGTGAACCAGCTCCCTCCCAGGCTCGTGCACGAAACTCGCTCCCTCCCAGGCTCGTGCACCCATCACTCGCACCAGAAACTCGTGCCCTACGTTTTCTTTGCGTCTCCCTTGCGTCAATTTGCGAAAGTCGGTTTCATTTGCTTGTTGATGTTCGATTTCTTTTTCATAGATTTTGGTTTCTTTACTAGTTTTGCTTTCGATCTATTTAGGTGAAACATGGACAAGGGAATGAACGAGCAAGCTATGGAGGGCGCAGCCGCAAGCGAGAGGAGCAATGTGAGCCCAGTGAACGAGCCTGTAGAAAAAAGGTTTGCATTCTCTTGTTGATGTTTTGATTCCCTTCATCAACTTTTTCATTGACATCATACTAGTTACTAGTAGTTATTTTTTGCTGCTACCGACCTACATGTAGGGATCATGTAGTAGTAGAAAGCGTGCCGCAGCATGGGCGTGAGTGAGCTGGCACCGAGTTGAGTTTTGTTGTGAGCCCGGGGGTAGCAAAAATAATCCGTAGCGAGGTCGAGGATGAGATGTCAGAATCCGATTTCTTTGGTGACATTATGTGGGACATAGGGCTCTGAGAAAAGCGGTATCAGTTTTGTTTTTGATGTTTCTATTCTCTCTTGGCCTCTATTGTCGAGTTCTTCTTCTTCCTGAAAATGAGTATTTATTAGTCAGCTTTGGATCTCTATCTAGGATAGAAGTCATCAAGAGGAAGATGAAGGCCACGGCCGACGACCAGGGGAGGAACACGCACATGAAGGACAGAGCGTGGAACTAGGAGACGAGGCCATGAGAATGGTCCATGAACGGATGGGGATTCATAGGGATCTCCTGAAGCTCATGGAAAATTCCACACAGAACTAGTGGGGCTTGTGGGGGGAAACATGCAGCTCAACGAAATAGAACGCAGCAAGATTGTCTCAATGTGTGACATGGAGGTGGCAAACCTAGAATAGTGTAAGCGCATTATATCACACCCAGACATTCCGTGTTGAACAATTCCCGTAGATTAATGTCGGTTGTTCCAATGAATAGCTTGGTTCAGGCAAACTTGTATGATTGTTTCCAGCTAAATTTATTGATTGATTGTATAGGTGTCAGCAATCTCAGCGGCTTACGTGGCACGATCACCAATTTTTGGACTATCTGAAGGTGAAGAAAGCAGCTGCTGCTGAGGGGGAAGACTGGTCGCGGCTGAAGACGCTGATCGCGAGGAGGTAGATGCCGCCGAGGTCAATGACCCTGCTGCCGAGAAGAAAGACGCTCCTGCTGGAGGAAGACACTACTGTCGAGGAGAAAGACACTGCTGCCGATGAGATAGATGCCGCCGCCAAGGAGAAAGACGTTCCTGTTGGAGAAGATGAGGCCGAAATCATGGCTGCTTAAGAAGACTAGTTAATGTCGGCCGGCATGGCGAACCATCTCGTGTCATGTTAGTTATTACCAATGTAGTTCGATAATTAGTAGTAGTACTTTGGTCCCCCGAATGATGCTTATTTTGGGGTAGCGCAATGCTGCTCACCACCTGCAGTGCACGGGCACCGACAGGTCCTTGTTTGACACTTAATCAGCATTGGGTGTAATTTATGTTGTGCGATGCATGTCATTTAATCG